>JAQIBA010000220.1:0-67336 GCA_028293925.1 Brueelia nebulosa
AATAACTTTAAACAACGGCGTCCTCTAAGGTTCCAAGGGGTTTTTTCCGTTTCTCTACATCCTAAAGAATAGATCTGTGTGTATTTTGTTTTATTCTGATAGATTTCGATTATTGGTACATTTGGGAGTACAGGAAAAAATTTGAAAAAGTTAGTTTTACGAATAACTTGAAACAACGGCGTCCTCTGACCTCTGAATAACATTGAAATTGTATTTGAGTTGGACAAGAAAATTTATAAATTTCGTATAAGTTATTGATAATATTTTAAAATATATTCTTCTTTTGAGACCGGATAAAAACTGAGGGAATGTTAATCTTAGAAAAGAGTGGAAAATAATATGTTTTTCTTTTAGTATGGGTGTGAATTTTTTTACAGGAACATTATATGTTATCAATATTTTAGAATGAGTGATCTTTTACTGAGATGTGAATGTTAGGTATTGCACTCGTTGGAGCTAATTTTATTTCATATACATATAGTTTGTAGTTTCATCGTAAAATACATTAGGCTAAATGATGATAAGGTCACAGTAAGCAAATATAAATAAATTAAGATGAATTAATAAAAGTACATTTATAATGTAAAACTACAATTATTAAAATTAGGATTGATAAGTTCAGAGTAAATTAGACGATGTACTGGGAGAATTATTAAGAAGCATAGGAAAGTTCCCTTCAGTCCAGTGAATCAGATTATGTTCAGACATCTGAGTTGATTGAAAATGGTCTTTCAATAACATTTGAGAAAAATTACAGTGCATCTGAAAAGCCTCATTCTCTCTTCCTGGATCCCCACATAATCTGAATAAATCTGCAGTACAAAAAAACTAGTTTTAGTAAAATTATATAAAATGCAAACAATTTTTTTTGTAATTCGCATAAAAGAGAACCTTTTAGTATGGCAGAAGCCCATAACTGCACATGAACATCTGGAATTTTGCTGGCTAGCTGCATTGCAGGAGTGACCATGTTCATGCTCTCTCTGCTGTTCCCGAGGGATAAGAAAATATGCCCCAAGAGAACTAAAGAGCATGAAGTTAACCTGTTCAAATCTTCTGCATTAGCCATCTTTAGAGTTTCCCTCAAGTACCTCCTGAAATAATTATTTATTTTTCTTCAGTGAATAATGATTTATAATGAGAAAATTATTACAGTTAAGATGCCAAAATTCGAAGATGTAAACTCGAGTAAAAACAATGAAAGAAATTTACTTGGCCTCATTGTATTTCGCTTGAAAAAATGACTGAAGTCCTTGAACGTAGTAAGCAGCAGCTCGTAAACTGTGCGAATGAGAGGGTAATGTTTCCGGGTTTATTCTTTCGAAAAGAGCATCGAATTCCTGCTCCCTTTTGGCGCGTAAATATACAATGGCTAGGTTCAAGTTGGCAAAAGTCCACAACTCCCGCTCCGTCGAGGTCTGGAAATAACAATCCGTTCGTTCATGTTGTTATGGGACGATACGCCCTCAACTCTTCTTGGTTAACACTCACCCTTAAAGCAGCATGAAACTGAGCTTCTGCAGCTTCCATGCAATTCATATTCATGGCATAGAGGCCCAAGAGAGTGTGCAGTTGGGGCCTGTGAGCTTCCAGCAGTTTTGGATGCTGATGACACAATCCACATGCTTGGGAAATCTCTTGCAGTGCCAGGGATTTATTTCCCATCACCAAGTGACACATTATTATATGTTCCAGGAGAATGAGTTGGAACACTGACAAGATTGGTTTGTTGTCTACAACTAAAATAAAAACTCCCTTTAGTGTGAACACTGCATATCATAAATTGGCCTCACTTTAGTTGTTATTTTACTTTTCAGCTTATCGATCTGCGTGAGTGCTTTGTCTGTATATTTCTGAGCTTTGTCCATGTATCCAGCCTGCATGCTGTGCATTACTGTGACCAAGTACACAAGGACATAGAGGTGCTCTTTGGGCATCCAGACAAACATATCACCAACATTTGACCCACTGACAACTGTAACAAAGCAATTTTAACTGAGTTTTGTTCTATTGAGGTGTACACATTTCATCTGAAGTGTTCTTTGGGCAATACCTACTTTCATCTGATGGCCAGGTTGGCAGCATTATGGTCTGAATGCTCTGCTGCAATTGTTTTAAACATGGTTTCACACTCTTAACTTGCCCTGACATCAAATAGTGATAAACCTGTAAGGTAAGGTTTTTTATTTTTTTATTTTATTTTATAAGTAACATTTCCTTTAACTCCAACTCAATTTTAAAAAAAGAAACTATGGCAATAAAAAACTTTTGAATGCTAAATTTATTTGTTCATTTAATAAAATTAAGTGCTGACACACCTGAAGTACTAAAAAGAAGACTTTTAGGTATTCCTTTTGATGTGGACTTCCTTGCCAATTGTCAACCAAGTGACCAGCTTGGTTCAACAGAGGATGTACTTCCATAATTTTTTTCTCTATCAGCAAAAGCATTGCTCTGCTCAGAAGGAATAAAACTCTTGTGTAATTGGCTGCCGATATGTGTGCATAATCAACTCCTACGCCTAATAAACTGCTTGCTAATTCATAATCCTTTTCACTGGCATGAATTTGCTTTAAAACAGAAACAAAAATACATAAAACACATAACACATAATCCATATAAATTAGTCTGCAGACATTCAGGAAACTTACTGCCAGTTGAAAAATTAATCTGCAATGCCAGTAAACACTGTGCTGTGATAATTCAATTGCTTTTCTGAGTATTGGTTTTGATAAATTAGATTGTGCCTGTTGCTCATACAGCTCTGCCAAAACACTTGCAGCTTCAAATTTAACATCATCAAAGGCATTAATCATTTGTGAGAGACACCACTGAAATAATTCATAAACAATATGAGTGGAAGCACTTATGAACTCTGGAATAACAATACTTTTACTTTCACTATAGCAGAATTAATAATATTTAAATAGGGATTGCAAACTGCTACTTTGATACATTCATTATATTTTATAACACTGGTATTCATAAAATTTTCAATTTTTGCTAGATATTTATTTAGATATGACTACTTTAATGCTCAGTGCAGCCAACACAACAAACCATTATATGCTTTTGTTTCTGTCTCCCAAAGTTGCAGAATTAATTAGACTATGAGTACAATTATCGTTATGTTATGTTTTTTAAAACCCTTTTCAAAATGGGTTTTGGTTGAACTTCTTTGTCAGTTACTTACATAGCAATGTCCCTTTTGCTTTTAAATTTTTGATTTTATCTATTAGTATTTACATAGTCTATTTTATCTATTTTTTAATAATTTTTTTCTGACTTGCGAACTAATCAAAAATGACGTATCATACTAAAATCATAACTGATGAAAAAACTATTTTTACTTTTATTTATTCGGAGATAAATGACTGCATTAGAGTCACTCTTTAACTCCAGGTAAAAAGCTGCCTGAAAGTGTTACTTTACGAGATATGTCTCTCTGACTTTTGCCAGAACTTACTGCTTGCTCCAAATGGTTTCTGGCCAAATCCGTGTTTTTCGTGTGGGTCAGCAATATATTTCCTAATTGCAGATGAGTTCTCGCTTCCACTCTTGGGGGAGGTTTGAAATGAAACACCGCTTGCAGGCACTGAATGCAGAGTTTTATGTTTGGAGGACTTGAAGTACGAAAGTTTTCGGCCAAACCGAGCAAGGACAAGTACCAAGCATCTTGCGAGGAAGCCATTCTTCTACGATTTCTTGCTATTTATCAATCCTCGAGAAGCCACGGCGTCTTTTTCTCGCATATTTACTCTCGCATGATAAATATGTCTATTTCACAACCATTGTGTCCCAATGAAGGAGTCAAAACAAAATGGATAGTAAACTAAGTCATGGAGAAAACTCTCGCGCACTGATAAAATCTAAAAACATTTCCTCCTCCACAAGAAGTTTACACCTCAGATTTAAGAAAAATTACAACTGCGAGCACATATTTATTTGAATTATTAAGAAAACAATAGTAAAAAATTAATAATTAGTTTCCAAAATATGTTTTTACTCTATGGAACTCAAAGTAGGCGTAAAGGAAAAAGTTAAGTTGGTGGTTTTTTCCTTTGTGATAGATCTGATGACGTAACGATTCGTGGCACGTCGATCTTTCCCGTAAGGTCCGCTATTTAAGACTCTACGTTGGCTCGTTTTTATTTTTTTTTATCTGAAAACATCCAAAATGGTAAGGATTTTCTAATTTGTTGTTATTGTTGGATTTCAAATTTGAAAATTAAATTTTGTTATTGTGTTAAATATTTTTTTACAAAAGTATATTCAGTTGGTAAAAACAAAAGTGAAACGATTTCACGTTACCTTAGGAATTTTGGTTTTCTGAAAATATCCGAAAGTGCTCAATGCAGAAAAGTTCAAATATGTTGACTTTTTCTCTGATTTCGTGCCCGAAAGAACCGCTCCGGATTTTCAAGTCGATACGTTTTTGGCATCGTCGTTCGGTTCTCCGGACTTTCCAGCCGCTTTTTACAGCATGCAACATTTTTTTAGGTTAACTTCACCGTTGATGAAATACGGAACATGATGGACAAAAAGCGGAATATCCGCAACATGTCCGTCATCGCCCATGTCGACCACGGCAAATCCACCCTGACCGATTCTCTCGTGTCAAAAGCTGGTATCATAGCAAGTGCCAAAGCTGGGGAAACCCGCTTTACAGACACCAGGAAAGATGAGCAAGAGCGCTGCATTACAATCAAATCCACGTAAGTTCAATGTCGTTGGAATTTGTCCCCCGATCGGATATGTTTCAATTTGCAATATGGTGAAATCTCGCCACGACCACGTTGAAGTTCCCCCATAAGTTCCAACATCATTAGGCCCACGTTGGGAATCATGTTTGATTCTCTGAAAACATATTTATGATAGAATTTACATATTTTTTGAGAAATCACAGCCCAATGCATGTGTGATATTTATGATGAGTCAAAATATACTATTATATTTATAAATTTGACACTCCATGATGCTTAGCAGGCATCAAATTTTATTTCTGAAGATTTACTACAGTATGTTTGACATATTTGGGGTCAGTGCATTGCTGAGAATTTACCTCAAAAAAAACTAAACTGCAAAAGTAGTCAAAATTTATTGATAAATTCATGTGATAGCTGAAAAAAAATTTTCATTACATAACCATTAAAAAGTGCTTCTTCTGCAAAGCAAAATGATCAGTTATGAATTTCATATGTAATGTCTGTTCTCATATTTAAAGTAAATTTCATTGAATTGTGATTAAACTCAAGTGTATTATTTTTTAGAGTATCACAATGTATTATTAGATAAGTAAAACTTTAGTTTTATTCTGTTAAAAAAGTTACTTATGGTTAGGCCTACCTAAACACCTTTCAATGTATTGAATAATTTTATTAAATTGGTACATTCTTCAATATTAATGGATTCCTTTTTTTAGTACTTTAAGAAAATAGTCTTTTTTTTGGATAACTTATTCCAATTTGCATAAATAAGGGAAAAAAGTATTTTTAAAATATGTGACGACCATGTTGAACTTACGGAAGGTCAATCACGATTGACTTTTTTTTAAACCTGTAAATAAATGAAATCTTACTAAAAATCCTGTGATTTTCTTTTCTATAACTTATTACAAATATGCACAATGGTCTCCTAAAATTATAAAAATGAAATGAATGTTTTGTAGTGAAATGTTGTAACTTTTCTTTTGCAGCGCCATATCTATGTTCTTTGAGCTAGAAGACAAAGATTTGGTATTCATCACCAACCCTGACCAGAGGGACAAAGGCGAGAAAGGGCTTCTTAATCAACCTTATAGATTCACCCGGGCACGTGGATTTTTCTAGTGAAGTAACTGCTGCACTCAGAGTGACAGATGGTGCTCTAGTGGTGGTTGATTGTGTGTCAGGTGAGATACACCCCCCCTCCCCCCTACTTTTGGGGAAAGGCCTGTCTGTGGAGTGGGCTAAATGAGCTGTATGTTTTCAGGAGTGTGCGTGCAGACCGAAACTGTCCTGCGTCAGGCCATCGCTGAGAGGATAAAGCCCGTCTTGTTCATGAACAAAATGGACCGAGCTCTTTTAGAACTGCAGTTGGAAGCGGAGGAACTGTACCAGACTTTCCAGCGCATTGTCGAAAACGTGAACGTGATCATTGCGACGTACAGCGATGATTCGGGTCCGATGGGGGAAATAAGGGTCGATCCGAGCAAAGGAAGCGTGGGGTTTGGATCGGGATTGCACGGATGGGCATTCACCCTGAAGCAGTTTGCTGAAATGTATTCTGAAAAGTTTAAAATCGATGTCGTGAAACTCATGAATAGGTTTGTTTGTTTTTTAATTGTTTTTTTTTTTTGGATTGGAAAGAATTTCCGAGGGGTATAAACAAATTAGTCACCGCTTCTAATTAAAAATCCGATATTTAAATGAAGGCCACATTCCTTTTCATTATACTATATAATATTGAAGCCAATGAGCATGTTAATGTAGATCTGAACCTGAGAGAAAATTAAAAGGCAAAAATAAAAAACGAGCGCTCATGCCAATGACATTATTAATCCGTGATGATTGTTACTTCTGATTTATGCATTTATATTGCATTTTGCATGCTGAGTCAGAACGGCCAACTGACATCGCCTCGGATCGCTTTCTCATGCGATTATTCTGGAAATGTCTCACGCATATTCCTTTCGACAGGTTGTGGGGTGAGAATTTCTACAATACTAAAGAGAAAAAGTGGACGAAGCAGAAGGATGAACATAACAAAAGGTCTTTTGTGCTCTACATCCTGGATCCCATTTACAAGGTTATATATTTACTAAATGAAAAGACTGTCAGTGGGAAATCGTGCGGGAATGAAAACTCCATTTCTCTCTTTTAGGTTTTTGATTCCATTATGAATTACAAAAAAGAAGAGTGTGAAACTCTCCTGGAAAAGTTGAAAATCGAGTTGAAACCCGAAGATAAGGACAAGGATGGCAAAGCTCTATTGAAGGTGAGTTTGGCTTTTGGAATCACATCTGAAAGATCATGAAGATTTGTGCATCGCTCATGTGGCCGAGTCGCAGCAGTAGAATAACAGTGATTGCCTTTACAGGTCGTCATGAGAACCTGGCTTCCGGCCGGAGAAGCTCTGCTTCAAATGATAGCCATCCACCTGCCCTCGCCAGTGGTCGCCCAGAAATACAGAATGGAAATGTTATACGAGGGACCGCACGATGACGAAGCAGCCATAGGAATAAAGGTGCGCTCGCATTAGAACACTTTCCCGCTCATGCCTCAGATGATGATCGCTTTTTGCAGACCTGTGCTGATTTATTTCCTTGATGTACTTACAATATCTGATTGAAAGTCATTAATCAGTGACGGTTGTGGCAATGATTTCAAAAATATTAACGGTTTTTTGTATTCTGCTTACAGAATTGCGACCCGAACGCTGCTCTCATGATGTACATCTCGAAAATGGTACCGACATCAGACAAAGGAAGGTTCTATGCCTTCGGTCGCGTCTTCTCCGGAAAAGTGTCCACCGGAATGAAGGCCCGAATCATGGGTCCCAACTACACCCCTGGCAAGAAGGAGGACCTCTACGAGAAGGCCATCCAGAGAACCATTCTCATGATGGGCCGTTACGTGGAAGCCATCGAGGACGTGCCCTGCGGCAACATCTGCGGACTGGTCGGCGTCGACCAATTCCTGGTCAAAACGGGAACGATCACCACTTTCAAGGACGCACACAACATGCGCGTCATGAAGTTCAGCGTTTCTCCTGTCGTGAGAGTCGCCGTCGAGCCTAAGAACCCGGCAGATCTCCCCAAACTGGTGGAAGGTTTGTTTCTTTTCGTCTGTTTCTGTGTCTGTTACGGGCCGACTCACCGCCAGAGTTCTTTCAGGTTTGAAGCGTCTCGCCAAATCCGATCCTATGGTACAGTGCATAATCGAGGAATCGGGCGAGCACATCGTCGCCGGCGCCGGAGAACTCCACCTCGAGATCTGCCTCAAGGATCTCGAAGAAGATCACGCTTGCATCCCCATCAAGAAATCAGACCCCGTCGTGTCCTACCGTGAAACCGTTTCGGAGGAGTCAGACCAGATGTGCTTGTCCAAGTCGCCCAACAAGCACAACCGTTTGTTCATGAAAGCCCAGCCCATGCCGGACGGTCTTCCCGAGGACATCGACAAGGTGAGGAGACGTCGGGGGTGCGAGGGGAGGACACCTTGCAGCACAAATCGAACTTCCCGTGAGTTCGCTGGGGCAGGCCTCGCCAGCCCGAGTGGGCGTTGATTGGGCAGTTGTGCAATGTCAAGGAGATTAACGTTTGCCTTCAGAATGTTGCCCTAGAACCTCTATCTTTATGTTCGATGAGGGTAATTGTGAAGGGAATAACACTATTTTACTCAAAGACAAAAATGTTAGCACCAGAGGGAGCAAAATAACCCCCACATTCACCTCTTCAGGTGAAAGGAAAAATTTATTGAACGTTTTTCTCTTTTCAGGGAGAAGTGAACCCCCGCGACGACTTCAAAGTCCGCGCTCGTTACTTAGGCGAGAAGTACGACTATGACGTGACAGAAGCCCGTAAAATCTGGGCCTTCGGACCCGACGGAACGGGCCCCAACCTCCTGCTCGACTGCACCAAGGGAGTGCAGTACCTCAACGAAATCAAGGATTCCGTCGTCGCCGGCTTTCAGTGGGCCGCCAAAGAGGTGAGCCTATCACCGCGCTCATCGACCAATCGCAGCCCGACTTTTTCCTGATGGTGCCTTCCTCTCTTTCAGGGAGTGCTCTCCGAAGAGAACTTGAGAGGCGTTCGCTTCAACATCTACGACGTGACCCTGCACACCGACGCCATCCACAGAGGCGGCGGACAGATCATTCCGACGACCAGACGTTGTCTCTACGCGTGCTTGCTCACCGCCCAGCCCCGCATCATGGAGCCCGTGTACTTGTGCGAGATCCAGTGCCCCGAGGTGGCCGTCGGTGGCATCTACGGCGTGCTCAACAGAAGGAGAGGTCACGTGTTCGAGGAAATGCAGGTCGCGGGCACTCCCATGTTCGTCGTGAAGGCGTACCTCCCTGTGAACGAGTCGTTCGGGTTCACTGCCGACCTGAGGAGCAACACCGGAGGACAGGCTTTCCCCCAGTGCGTGTTCGACCACTGGCAGATCCTGCCCGGAGACCCAATGGACGCCGGTTCAAAGCCATACAATGTCGTACAGGTGCGTGGCCCAGAAGAAAGAGATGTTGGTGGGGTGGGGGAAGAGAGGGGAATTGAGAGAAATTGAGAGACATTGTTTTACATTGTTTGTGTGTTTGCAGGAAACGCGAAAGAGGAAGGGGTTGAAAGAAGGCTTGCCCGATTTATCGCAATATTTGGACAAATTGTAAAAATAACTTCCGTTTTAGGTGAGTATTGTTTTCATCCTTTAGATGAGAATAGAAAAAGGGCAGTTGTAAATTAAAGTAATAACTAATATAAATAATTACATTTCAGGATGCGAATGATAAAGTGGAAGAAAATCTTGCTGAAGAGGAAAGAGTTGGTGCGAGGACGTAAGCTACATCGCGACCTCAGCACGAGGACTTATAAAGTGGTGGTTTTTTCCTTCCGGCGAAAGAGGAAATCATTATTTTATGCGTTTGTTTTGTACAGTGAATATTAATTTCATCAATTATGTTCATTATTTCATGAAATTGGGCAAAACAATATAATAAATTAACGACGGTTTTTAACTAAGTTTGCGTTGATTTTGTTCAACTTCCTTCCAAAGTAAAAAAGTTATGGAAAATCAAAACTGCCAACATTTGAATTGTTAGGAAAACTGTTTCATAAAAAAGTTAACTTTTTTGATTATATAGAGCTCTTATTAATCTTAAATGTTATGTCAAAGCCCAAGCAAAGGAGAGCAGCTCTAAAGTTTTGATGCTCTGGATTGTTGAAGAGTTGCTTTACAATTTTTTAATCAAAAATAAAGGCAGAGTAGCTTATCTTTTAACATTGTTAAGAAGTCCTCACACTGAAAGGTGGTTCCAATGTGTGGTTCCTTTGAAAAAGAAGTTTTACCCAACACAAATTGCTCTTTTGGATGCTTAAACACTGTGTGTTAATGTAGAGTAATGTATAAAACTGAATTTTCCATTCAATAATTTATATATTTTGAGAAACACACTGATATTTTACAAATGCAGTCTTTTACAATTTGCTGTTGAACTTGTTTTTTTAAGTGAAAACCAACATAAGATTTCAATATTTTCCCTTCTTTGTGATCTGCTCATATTTTGATTTGCTTGAGTACCAAAGAATGAAAGGGATCAACAAAGATGGCAGTGTCATGATGGCAAAAGCAGCCCAGTCAAGGACATGAGATGAAAATTTCTTATCATAATCTCTGAAAGCCACAATCACACCTTCTCCAGGTTCACTTGAAACTGCATACTGAATGAAATTGTCTTCCTCTGATATTTTATAACTGATTTCAGCTGATGTGAAGTTATAATAACTGAAATGCACACAAATTTCAAATAATTAAAATCTGAATCTTCTGTAATATTAAAGAATGTCCAGTGATTTTTTAGTAAATGATTTAATGAGGAAAAGAAAAACTCACCCATATTTCTGAGGTCTTATGACAACAACATGTGTGGCATTTGCACCAGGAGGAATTCTGTCAATTTTGACACTCAGTTGTCCACCCATTACAACAAAACTTTCAGGGTGGAAGCTCTGATCACTGAGAACAACATTTGTGGCAGCTGTTTTCCCTACATTGTGCAATGTGTACTGCAAATGAATTTTAAATGCTCATTAGTTTATTGTATGGAGGTCAGATATGCATTTTTCTTTAGTACTTTTCCTTGGGGTTAAGAAAAAACTGAGCCAATATCACAAGAATATTCAAAACCGAAGGGATTTGGTAAAGGGCCGGTTATTCTAAGAAATATGAACTTGTTTTGGTCAGGTTGACTAGATTCCTATTTGTATTTAACTCCACAGGTTAATTTAAACTCATTGACAATTTTTGAACTTCACAACAGTATTATACTATGATAATTTAATCCAATGCTGGTGACACAAATTTAATTTTAACTTACTTTCAAAAGAATATCCATATCTTCCACTAAATATTTATTAAGTATTTGCTTGGAAACTAAAAGTCGAGCTCCGGAGTACTCGTCGTCTTTCAAGCATTTTACAGAGGATAAAATCCCAATAGAAAATAAAATTAGATAATTCATTTTTAAATTCGTTACAACAGTAGTAATTCCTAAACGAAACCATCCACGTAGTGCCAACGAGGAGCAAAATGCTGCCAACCTAAACTGAGAATAACCTCGACCGGCATAGAGAAAATAAACCCGAGCAATCGATTGGTGATTTTAAGGTTTCTGACTCACCTGCAAGGCCAGGCTGTAAAGCCTGTACTAATTTTCAACTTTTGACTGAAATAAGTCGGTCTATAACATTTCCTCTCCAAAAAAATCCAACATGACAATTTAGTCGCTTAATTATATCTTCTCGTTTTATTTAAAATAAGTAGTAATGAGCGAACTTTAATTTTTAATTCATCCATTTTGAAAAAGAATTTAATAGAAAGTTATACCAGGCAAGAAATTACAATTTATATTATTTTTATGTTTCAAAATACTGAGAAATTATAGTAACGTCAGCTCTCGCAAAAACAATTCCCATAACACTTAAAAAAGTCACAATAAACCATATTTCAAACAATTAAAAAATATTTGCTTTAATATAAAATTAGCAAAACTGAAGAGTGTGAGGAAGAATGTCAACCTAATTATACATATTTAAAATTACTATATTCCTATGGTTATGAAAAGTTATTAAATGATGTCAAACTGGAATTTATAATTTATGAACACAGTGTTGAATCTCTTCAAATATTTTCTCGTCTTCGTCTGTTCCTACTCTTTCTTTGTCTGAAAAAAGAAGTAGATTAACAACAATTAATTCAATTCCTTATCACTCCTTCACAAAATTAACTTCATTTCAACTCAAATTTTTCTGCATTTTTATAAGACTGAATAACTTTTTTTCAATTTTCATCTGTCAGAAAACTGTTGCATACTAACAAAACTCAGCATTAACCACAAAACAAAATTTCTCAACATGTAAATAACATGGTAGAACATTATTCAGTATGAAGAATTGAAAAACATAATTATAAATATGCTGAATTTGTTAGAAATATATTTCTGATATAAAAAAACTGAAACTTACTTTTTGGGTCCCTTTGCAAAACACCAATCCACACTTATCTGTTGCCCTAAAATATCAGCTCCATTCAATCTTTCCTTTGCCTCAAGAGCTTCTTTGTAAGACTCATATTCAACCAAAGCATAACCCTGGAATATGTTTTTATCAAAACTTGTCCTCATTTTTATTTATACTTTTTTTTCGGTTCGGTTTTACTTACCTTCAAATATCCAGTTCTTCTGTCTAAATTTAGGTGAAGATTCTTTATTTGGCCATACTCTGAGAATCTGTCATGAATGTCATCCTCTTGTGCTTCCTCATTTATAGAAGTGACAAAAAGTATCCATCCTTCAACAGCTGGAAATAAAATGCTCAAATGCAGATAGCTTTGGATTTTGCCAAAAACACAAATTTTTCCTTACATCTTTGGGGTCCTGGTTCTTCCCCATCACCATCAAGGTCCATTGATTCATAGTCTTGAATGTCTTCTCTTGCTGAATTCTCTGACCCAAAACCACGACCTTTTCTTTTTTTCGCCTTTTCTTTCAGACGCTCAACGCCCTCTGAAAATACACATGTAAATAAACATTGCGCGAGGTTATACATTGGACAATTTCAACCTCTAATGGTATTTGTCTTTGACAAGAATTAAACTTTTCTATTCTCATTATGAATTTTGACGAGAAATAAAAATCAAAGGCAAAGTTTTGGTAGCAAAACTAAATTACTTCTAACATTGTAAATTTTGAATGAAAACGTTGCTCGCAAGCACTGGGAAAAGCTAATCCTAAAATTCAAGTCCATTTTCAAAAAATATTTTCATAATGAAGTCAAACTTACGGTCTCCTTCCTCATCGACCTCAAAGTCCTCCGCATTATCAATGTCTAAAATATCGGCCATTATTTAACTTGAAAATGCTCAATGTAAATCAGCCACTAATTAAAATCGAGACAATCCTACGGCATCACCCGGCAACTTTCCTTTGAGTAGCGCAGTTCTGCCAACTGAAAACTATCAGAGGTGAGAAAACTCGTTAACGAAATGAGAGCAAAGTAACTATTAGGCAACTGCGTCTTCAATTTGTTTCAGTGTTGCATATTTTCACATCTCTTTGAAAGTTGACGAGTTTTTAAAATGTACGGGTTATTCATTTGTTTTACTTGTCTTCATCCAAAAATTTTTTAAAATTATTATTTCAAATCCGAAAATCGTGATTAGTGCAATTGGGGAAATTAACATTTACTCTAAGATACTTAAATAAAGTTTATATTAAAAATATGATTTTCATAAAATTTTAGATACAAAAATTCCTTGATCTCTGTGGTTTTTACGAATAAATATTTTTATATTTTCTTAGTTTCATATGCCTTAGGGACTATGCGAAAATTTTAATAAAAACACGATCGGTTATATTTTTTAATCAACAAGGTTATTAAATTATACATTTAATCAACAAGGCCCTATAATTTTTAATTTATTCTATTTTTATATTTTCGATTTGGTTATAAATTTCATATCGGAAAAGTTTAAGTAAGTTTGAATAAGTTCTTTAAAGTCCTGTAAAAAGTGATCCAAGAGTCGGCAGAGTTTCGGAGTGATTTTTTCGAACTTTTTAATTGTAGTTGTACCTCAGTATTCGACTGACGAATGATTTTTTTAATTAGATCTTTGGCTTGTATTTGGCAATAACCGAGAAATAGCGTTTCCTTAGAAAAATAATGCGGAAATTAAGGACCATTAATTATGATAGTCATACTAATTATGTGCTGCCTGTTAGTATCAAGCTCATAGAATCATCAGTTTCATCAATATCTGCGGAAAAGTGCAAAGAAATTTTATCATAGTAACCAAACAAAACAAATACTTAAATATGACTTTTCATAAGAGTCGGGATTTTCCATTACGCTCATCTTAAAGTGAGATAGTCAGCATTTGAATGGAGCGAAGTTGCATGTGATTTGAGGGAAATTTGTCGCCGAAAGGAGAACATTATGTTGCTTCGAGTTAGGAGTAGGTTGAGGAAATTTCACCTATGTTTTTATTTTCTTGTAGACTTGCGTTTCGGTTATTAGGAGACCAGCCTCATATTTTTTTTTCGGTCCGTGTGAATAGAAAAAATACAATTCGGAATGCCTAAGTTTTATAAGATCGAAATAAATCGAACGGAATGGGAAGTTCCAGAGAGGTATCAAATGTTAACTCCTGTTGGGTCCGGTGCCTATGGACAGGTTTGGTAAGTGACAGTTTACATCCTCAACAGTGAGAAACATTATTCATTTGCCCATAGAATGCTCAGTCTGCTTTTCCTACATTTTTTTGCCAGTTTCATCCTACATAGTTTTAAGTGCGTCTTCCATAAATTTTTCGGATGCCCCCCACATTTGAAGGACGTTGAAACTAAATTCGTAACGAAAGAATATTAAGAATTTATTTATGACCACAGTTCGGCAGTTGACAGCAAAACCGGAATGAAAGTGGCAATAAAGAAGTTAGCCAGACCCTTCCAATCAGCCGTCCACGCAAAACGAACTTACAGAGAACTGAGAATGTTGAAGCATATGAACCACGAGAATGTCATCGGACTTTTGGATGTGTTTCATCCTTCAACATGTTTGGATAACTTTCATCAAGTGTATGTATTTCTTTTGTGTTTGTTTCAATTGCCCTGTTGAAACTTTCTATATTGTCATGTGTGCACATGCATTTTGGTTTCAGTTACTTGGTGACTCATTTAATGGGAGCTGATTTGAACAACATCATAAGAACACAGAGACTGTCAGATGATCATGTTCAGTTTTTAGTTTATCAAATTTTAAGAGGGTTGAAATATATCCACTCTGCAGGCATTATACACAGGGTGAGCTCACATTGATCACTGTGTAAATTGTAATTACAAACTATTGGTTCCCTTATTTTTTGAGATATTGATTGAGTGAATGCTTTTCAGGATTTGAAGCCATCCAATATAGCTGTAAATGAAGATTGTGAGCTTAAAATTCTTGACTTTGGTTTGGCCAGACCAACTGAAAATGAAATGACAGGTTATGTTGCCACAAGGTGGTATAGAGCACCTGAGATTATGTTGAATTGGATGCATTATAACCAAACAGGTAAAGGCAGTCTGTACCTTTTTTTGCTAAGGTTTATTTTAAATTTTCCTTGTGATCCATTTAGGTGAAATAGATGTTTACATCACATTACATTTTCCTTATTTGTGTTTTGTCAAGTTTTCTTTTTGCTTTTATGTTTTCATGTATGGTAATGTCATTGGATGAATTTTTGATGTGCTGTAATTATCTGAGAATCCAATTGAGAATAGACATTGTCACTTATGTTGAAATGAACAAAAATAAAGTAAGAAAAACATAAATAACAATTATTGAAATCAAACTAAAATTGAAATGAAACTTCAAATATTATTAGGTTGAGTTGTAACTTTTGTTTTTTTCAATGAATCTCTTTCATTTATTAATATCTTTCGTATTTTGCAAAGCATTTAACCTTTAAGGACTAAATCTATTGTTGATTAACGTGATAATTACTCTAAAATTGCATTTAAAAGGTTTTAGTTGAAATAGAAAGTTCGATCCGCCTTAAAAAGCCTTTTAACGGTTATATTTTCAAACGTAAAACCGTTAAAACTTAGTCAATTAGTAAAACGAATGTCGTCGTCATGGCAACCGTAACAGTCAGATATAAACATCTGGTGGAAGTTACAAATGACTCAATCTGGTAAAATAAAAGTGACTTTTGACTTTTTACATCAAAAGGATCAGTTAAAACCGAATGATTTCCGGTTTATAGTTTTGATAGTTAAAACTCATCGCGGTTTTTTTTTCACAGTGGACATTTGGTCCGTAGGCTGCATAATGGCGGAACTAATAACTGGAAGAACGTTATTTCCAGGAACTGATCGTATCCTTTTCTTCGGTATTAGAAAATCCCTTTTGTATAAAAAATTTTTCGAAACAGTTTTTATAGCAGTTTTAAAACCTTATCTGATATTGCGTAGATATTCACCAGTTGAATTTAATAATGGAGAAATTGGGAACGCCAAATGCCGAATTCATGAATAAGATCTCGAGTGAATCAGTGAGTAATCGAATTTTTCCACACAGCGATAAGTAACCGAACGCATTGAAAAATAATTTGGTTTTTATTATTATTTTTTTTTTATAACCCAATAGCGTTAATTTTTAATTATAAAATCAATGAGAGGTAAGAAGCAACTTACCATTTTATTATTAACAGTGTGGCGCTTTTTTTTGAGGGTTTGTCGGGAATAATTTCGGATCATTAACATCTAACGGTCGAATCCGGTTCGGGTAATTTAACCCTAATGAGAAGTGTTAGTTTTAGACACTCTTCCCTTCGATGATTCAAAGAAACAAAGATTGTCCAGTTCCTTTACATTTTAATATTTACCACAGAGTAAATATTAAGAATGCAAGTACCATAGAGTAAATATTAAAAAGGCAAATATCACAGAGAAAGGAATAAAAAAGATTGAAAAAATAGACAAAATTAAGTTATGCAAAGAAAGAAAAAATCCAATTAAGTAAATTATTCTGTGGCCGAAATATTTTCGCACTGTCAGAAGTCGTTGGCAGCCATCTTCGAGCTTTTCCCTTCCCTCAATCTCATCACCAATATTCGTTATCCTTAACGACGTTATCGACAGATATCGATCATTTAACGAGAGTTTTGTTTCTCTGCGGAACGCCCAGCCTGGAAACCACATCCAAACTCACCAGCGAGGAGGTAAAACCCCTAATTGGCTGCTAACCGCTTACGCTCGCCTTGGCTATCGCCTGCGCCATCTCACAACCACTCCTCGCCTCCCAACAAAATGGCTCCCGCCAGAGGAAAACCTGAACGCTTCTTTTTTCCAGGCGCGGAATTATATTCTCTCGTTGCCGACTCTCAAGAAGAGGGATTTCAAGGAGGTGTTTCGGGGCGCAAACGTGCTGGGTAAGGCTCCGTCCGTCCGTCCGCTGTTCTCTCAACTGTTGCTCAATTGTTCTCTCAATTGCAGCCATCGATCTGTTGGAGCAAATGCTCGAGTTGGACGCGGACAAGAGGATAACGGCCGAGCAGGCTTTGGCCCACAAGTACTTGGCTCAGTATGCGGATCCGTCCGATGAACCCGTGTCTGCGCCCTATGATCAGAGCTTCGAGGATATGGAACTTCCGGTGGAGAAGTGGAAAGGTGAGTGAGCTGAGTGAGCGCAAAGGGGTTAACTGGAAGGGGTGGCATTGAGGGTGTGAACTGTACTTTCAGAATTGGTGTACGAGGAAGTGTGCTCGTTCAAACCTCAGCAGCTGATGTCGCCGCAATCGATTTCATAGTTGCAGTATCAAACGCCGAAGAAGTTATTTAAAAAGTTTTGTTAAAAAAATATGTAAAGTCATTTATATAATTTTTTAGAATAAACAGTATATTGAAGAGTAAAAAAGATATTTGCGTTTGACATCATTCACTTAATAAGGTGGAGAAAGATGGCGGAGAAAGACAGTGAAAATTATTATTACATTTAACCATCTCCTCATTTTCCTTATATTCTCGTAGAGTTTCATCTTTATGATTAGGATGAAAGAAACGACTTAAAAAGGAATACTGTAGGTTTTATTACAGTAAAAAGGTTAAATACTTGGGCACTTGAATTTCTAAAACTAACAAAAGAAACCACTTTTTGTAATGTAATTTTGTAATTTTTTACACTGAAATGATAAATACAACACAGCAAATTTAAATTAGCTCGAAGCCGGCCCCTGACTGAATCGCGTAAACGAGTTTGTCCGCCATGAGTTTCTCGTCCGGGAATTCTGGCAGTTTGAGCAGGTTCATGCAGGTACTCGCAGTCGGCAACCTGTCCACGTTCCCTGCGTTCTGAATGCAGAATGGCGGGTCGAGTTCCTGCAATCAAGCGTTCCCATCACACCCCCATTCCATCGCAACGAGGGTGCGACACCGCACCCCACCGCCCCACCTTGAATCCCAGCAGCGGAGGCCTCGAGCAGCTCGTGACAAACTTGAGCAGCTGTCGCTTCTGCTTGTCCGAGAAGTCCTCGACCACCTTCCAGAACATCTTGATGGTCGGGTGGTCGTCCGCGTAGCCGCCCGCGTAGCGCGTGTGCTGCTTGAGGTCGTCCACGTCGACGGGGATCTCCGCCCCCGAAATGAGCACCTGGAGCTCCTTGTTGTTGAACATTTGGATCCACTCGAGGGGGATCACGTTGGTGAGGCCCTGCTTGAAGGCGATGCACTGGGTGCGGATTTGTTTGTTGAGTTTGTAGTCGGCCATGAGGTGAATGTACTCGATGCGATTGGCGGAAGTCACGGGGATGGACCTTCCTCCGGGTTTCAGTTCCTCTATCTGAAATGGTTTTCCCCAAGATTATACATTTCTCCCATGTAAACTAAAGATGAATTCGGGAAGGGGAACTCACTCTGGTTTCGCCCAATTCCTCGTTCATGACCATGAAGTCCAGTCCTAGGTCGAGAACGTCTCCCTCGTAGCTCTTGAGGAAGAGGAGGTTCCTGTACATGAGAGGGTCTAAAGAGGCGAGGTGGTGAATGTCCACGTCGGAATGTCTGCCGACGAGTTTCGAGAGGAAAAACTCCGCAAAGGGCAACTCGACCAATAAATTCTCATACAGAGCCTGAAATTAATTATAAATCAAACTAAGATAATATAATAAATAAATTAGTAAATTTAATTTGTTTTCTCTTTATTGCACTTTCTGTATTCTATCAATCAACCTTTTGATCTCCATCTGTCCGCCTACCTTTCCCAGCATTCGTCCAATGAAGAAGTAATGCTTGGGGAAATCTTCGACGATGAGGTGAACGTGAGGGTTGGGGTACAAAAGGTTGTCCTTCGTCAAGCGGAAGAACCCCCGGTTGGGGTCGAAGGCAGTTTTCAAAAGCTCCGAGAGAAACTCCCTGAAGAGTCCGCCCCCGTCGAGGCCCGCCTCTTCCAGCCCCGCGTTGTTTATCAGCTGCACCCTCATTTTGAGTCTCAACTCGGGCTCTGTAAAGTCAAAGGAAAGAGGGGATTTCAGAGTGACAAAGGCAGAGGGAAAAGGAAAGCGCGTGAGTGAACCAACCGAAATCCATCGAGAGTTTTTCGAATGCGTCCTCGTAAATGTAATTTCTCCTGATGGATATTTGAATGCTGGGGCCCTGTAAGAAGTGCGTCGCCTCTCCCTGATGCTCCATCTTGTCTTTGAGAATTATGGTCTGGAACACCATCATTCTTTCTTGAAACGGAATGAGGAAAGGTAATTCGTTTAGGAGAGTTGCAGTGCGGACTTCTTTTGTGGTGAGCGGAGGGCCTCCGTCCTCTGAAAAGAGTAAAACCAATCCAAAACTTTACATTGTGCAATATTACAATATTTGGTAATTTTGTATTGTAAACCGATGCCAGGTCGTACCTAATTCTTCCCTGGAAAGAACCCGAAGACCCTGGAATGGCCGATAACCTCTGAGGCGCCTTTTCCGAAAGGACAACTCCGTCGGCTGATAGATAATCTGAATCTGCTTGGACACCCAGTGATCCTCCGGGCAGAAGGGCCGCCTGCTGTCGCGGGCGTGGAGCTGTCTCACCAATCCCACCACCACCTGCAAGAGAGGATCCCATCTCGTCGCGGACTCTCACTCTTCGGGAGGACGAAGGATTCGAGTACCTTGAACAGGTTCGACCAGAGGTGAGTGTGCTGAGAAGAAATGGCTTGCTCGACGCTTCGATGGGAATCCTTCATCGAGGGTCTTGAATCGGGGAACGCCAAGTCGATTAACCCCAGCGAAATGTCCTTTAACTGACGAGTTATCGTTATCAACTGCTGCAGGTTGAACGGCATCGTGTGACTCGAGGAACCTGAAAGAGAGAGTGGATTTTAGGGGAGTCTGGGGGGTGGAGTGGCGAGTGATTGAAAACTAACTACCGGAACTGTTTTCGTCCCCGTAGAACTCTGAGTCGTGAAGAATGGAAAGTAGAAGACTGAAAAGAGCACAAAACACAGCCAAGAGAAGGACGAGTCGTTCGGATTCTTCGGAAGAGAGTGGGATTCCTCTGGATATGAAATTAATTAAGGGAGTGGAACTACCGAAAACCGAAGTTTGGTTAACGCGTTGAATGGCGCACCACAAATGACGCAAAAACGATGGTTTGAAAGCTAATAAATACAACAACCTGAAAAAAGTATTTCGGTCAATTACGACGGCCAGGCGTTGTATATCCAATGCGAAATGCCCCCTCACCTATACTTATATACAGCCAATTTGTTAGAAATGAGCAAATTATAACAGAGCTCGCAAAGAGCCTGAAGAACGAGAGGTTCCTCGGCCTCGTCCACCAACAGCAGAAGACTATTCACTTTGTTAGGATCGTTCAGCATGCTCACGCACAACTCCAAAACCTGCAGAAACACATAAAACGTTAATCATTGAACAACCAGCCTAACCTGACCTAACATTTGAAAAATATGATTTTTTAACATAATCACAATAAAAATTATTATAACATAGTATAACATAAAAAATAATAATTTCACCTCTATCTCGTCTTTAAAGGTTCCTTCTAAATTGTCAGATTTTCCCAATTCTAACTCATTCAAGTCTTCGTCTTCGTCTGCCTCCTCGATGATCGAAGCCTTAGCAAGCTTGCTCATGTTTTTTGTAAGCGAAGCAAGAACCTGCAGGTAGCAAGTCAACTCACTCAAAATGGGCGGCGAATTTAACCCTGAAAAAGAAAAAAAGTTGGATTCAAACGGGCAGAAACCGTTGGGGCAAAACAATATGGCTGCCAAGGTTTAACTTCACTCACAGAAATGCCTCCTTTCCAGCGACAATAAGGTAAAGAGCATGCTGGTCGAAAACAGATCGAAGCCATTGGTTTGAGCCTGTTGGAAGTCGTTCAGTTTGACATCCCTGAGGAATTCCAACACCTGATAAAACGGGAAAGATGGCAGTTCGACGAGGGCGGGCAAGACGAACAGCCTCATGGCTTCTGTTAGTTTTGGAGACAGTACATATTTGCAGAGGTGCCTTAAAATTACACTGAAAATAAAGCATTATTTAAATAAATTACATTAAATAAGTTTATCGTTTTATTCTACGCTATAAAATGTCGTAATAATAAAAAATGGCGAAACAAAAACGGTTGTCATGGCAACCCGTAACGGTCAAATACAAACAACGGAAGGAAATCACAAATGACTCGCCCTAAATGTCCGTTATTTTCCATTGTTAATTTAAATTTTGTTAGAAATTTCATTTTCCTCTTAAAAAATAATAATCACTATGACATAATTTAATAAAAAAAAACAGAATTTATGTGAACTTACTTGAATTCTACTTGTGACAAAATGTCCGCCAACTGCAACGGCCTGATCAACAGTTCAAACAAGCAGGCAACCAAAGGAGTTGGAGGTTTGGCTGATTCATTCAGTAATGGAGGGGTTTTTTCATCAATTAGAAACTTTATGCTTTGAAAATAATGCTTTTGAACCAGATAATTGTATACTCTTCCCAGCAATTTTTTTGCTTTCTCTTCTTTTAGAACTAATTTTAATATATCATAAGATGTAAATATTTCTAGCATTCTCAAAGAAACTGCTATTGATTCAGGGCTATTGGATTTCACTGAAAATAAAATCTGCCTTAAATTTATATTTAATAATCGCTGAATGTGCCAACACCAGGGACTGCCAGGGGTTTCAGACAGCTGAATGATTCTTTTCTGCTCTTTTAGAAGACATTGTGATATTGTCACCTGAAAAGAAAAAAACTAAACTCAGTGCCCCATATTTTCCAATATAATTTAATTGAGCTAATCATTGATAAAATATTTTTATGAATATTTTTCTCTACACAAATTATCTATATTGGATTTATATTTTGAAAGGAAACTGTGGAAAAGAGAAAGGCAACAAAAAAATAAATAGAAAAATATAAGAATGAAAGAAGAAAAGGTAACAAAATAAAGAAACTCTTATGTAACCTCTCAATGACTTATTTATTTTAAATTCTGCTATTTTGACTAAATTAAATAATTAAGTAATTACCACAATAGTCATTATCCACTGCATTTAGTGCTTTGAATTAACTTATAAAAGATAACTGATTCTTTACTTCAGTATTTTCTTTAATTTACTACCCATTGATTTAATATGCTCAAATCTTACTTGAAATTAAATTACTTCATATTTAAAAGAATTCTTTTAATGTTATGATCAAAGGTCAAGTGTAAATCCTGAAATAATTTTCAAAAAGCAGAAACAAATTTTCTTGATGTGAAATATAAAGAAGGGATGAAAGAAAACATCAGTTTCATCTTGAGAATAAATTTGGACATAAACAGAATGAAGAGGATTACTCACCAATCTAGAATCGTCCTCCTCTCCATCATAAAAAAATAGAAGTTTTTTAACAAGTAGATTTAGAGTTCTTTCGTTAATATTTTGCTGAAGGTCACAATCTTTAAGAATGGCATCAAAAGAAAGCCTCTCAGCTTTTTTCACTCGCTTCCTCGTCAGGTGGCCTCTCATGTAGGCCTGGATCAAAATGGTGCATTTCGTCCGTTTCCTGCATTCTTCACGCTTCTGTCGTTGCTGTCGAACGTGCTGCAAAAGTTCGTTCCTCTCCGTTACAATGCTGGCACCCGAGAGGCATTGTTCTGGCTTTCGTCGATAATCCCCTTCGAACATATACATTCCGCAAAAACGAACCTAACACGCGAAATGTGGACTTTTCTTTTGACCGTAATCATCCAACATTATGACTAGTTTATAAAATAAAGATGACATTTAAAAATTCTGTCTGCAACTACAATCCTCGCATTTAAAAAGAAAAACTATGTAAAGTGGAAACCAGAGAGCTGACACAGAACTAAAAATTATGGAATTTGTAGTTGATGATATTGTTTAGCAAATTTAGAGAAAACAGTACAAATGTGTGTTGTTTAAACTGCAATACTAATGTTGCAATAGAGGTAAAAATATTTAACCAGTCATGACTTCTAAGTTACGATGTTTTTGAATGCGAATGTCGACAATTTGTCTTTTGGCGACATTTTTCTCTCAGAACTTTCGTTCTGAATAAGACCAGCAGAAGACCGAAAAAATCATGAATATCACTAATAAATCGTTGTGTCTACTGCTGCTAACCGAAATTTGGATTCAATGAAACTGATTCAGAAACTCCTTTTTACTTAGACTCAAGTCTTACATAAAATGAACACATTTGCAGCCTTCGACACTTTGAACAAGAGTAAATGATCATGATGTCCTTGCAATTTTTGATACTGAATTTTGATATTTTCCCTTTTTGCGGTGGCTAATAGGATAAAAATGAGCATAGTCCTTTAAAATCAAGCACTGAAGGCAGTTATGCTGCATGTATTATAGGATATCTGACACTAGTTATTGGATATCCACATTCCTTATGTATATGGATTAATTTTATTTCACACTCTCCTATCATTGAAACGTTCCTTGTCAAGTATTTCCAAACAGATTGGGGCACAGAATGCCTTATTTAGTCAGGGCAAATCTAGGATTGAACTTTTTTTGGTAAATTGCTTCCTGCAGCATGAAGAAAAATACAAAGTTCATGATGTCATTGTCTAAGGATTGTCTAAGGGCTTGGATATTATTTTGTCAAAGACTCCAGGGCCAAAAAGGGAGAAAATACCTCCACAGAGTCATCAAGCTAATGTTAAATTCCACTTTTAAGACAAACCAATATGCCAATATGTCAAATTTATAAATATAATTTTCAATTAAAAAATTCTTGTAATGTACAATACAAAATACAAATGAGTTGAGGTATTTCATTAAATAATTAATTACACTGAAAATATTTAACCTAAAATTGTGTACAAAAAATCAATTACTCAGAATTAGTACAAAGTCATTTCTTATTTATACGAATCGATACAACAATATACAAAAATTGAATGTAATGCATTCTAAAAACGCAATTTCATTTGCGAGCCTATTTTAAAATACTACCAACATTCAAATTCAGTGTGTTTGAGCAAAGAAAGCTTCTAATAATTACAAACGATAAATAAATAAATAAATTAAATACATACTTTATGAAAAACTTTTAAACAATTATATATACAGTATTTTTCGTAAACATTTTCCTCATACTGAATTCAATTCTTTAATGCCTTTTCCAGTTTCGCCTAAGACAGTCTTTTTATTTTCGATTCCCTATCGTGAAAGCATCCAGCGTAATTATCTATATATATATTTACTATATAAGTAGTCTTTTTTTAAAGGCACTACAAAGATACGACTCGCTGTCCGCAAACGGAATTTTATTAATAATTTTATTCGCTCTGAGTCATCGAATGAACCTTTCTTGTCAATATAAAAAATAATTTTCCTTCATGTAAAAATTGTTTTTATATTATCAAAGAAAAATGAATTTTTTCTGTCCTTAATTCTGAGAAAAGGGGTTGTCGAATACTTTTGTCCGCCCTTAAAATTCCATTGCCTCTTAGAATAGATTTGTCATTCCAGTGAAAGCAGACGATAACGAAACTTACAAACTTCAACGAAATCGTTGCACTCAATTTAGTTCTTTTTTGCTCTCTGCTTGACAACTGAACGGCCAAAGAGGTCATTTTGACTTCGGATGACTTCAGTCATTTTTTGCAAAAGGAAAAGAAAGGGTAATAAAATGTTATTTATAATCCGAAAATGTATCTGTGAACCGCTCCCGGCTGTTCTGATGTCAAGTCATATCAACATTTTACATGCAGTAACCTTATAATTCCCTCTTCCTCTTCACGAGCCGACTTTCTCTCCCGAATCGCATCCCGCAGACTCCTTTGCTTCCCTTCTCTTCCCGGGACTCTGCCTTTTCGAAGACGCCCCCCCCGACTGCGGCATCGAGGACGCCTTGTGAGAGTACTTCGAGTGGGGGGCGTGCAGCTCCACTTTGACCTTCGCCGTCGCGGTCACCTTGGTGGTGACGCGGTTGTGGGGGACGCTGGGGGGAGGAACGGAGGCCGAGGAGGACGTCGTGGAAGCAGACGAGGACGAAGACGACGAGCACTCCTCGCCGGACGCGGTGTTCCCGTTCTCTTCGTTGGAGGAAGGCTCGTTGTACATGGTCGTCTGCACCACGAGTTCGGGCTGGACGACGATGGACTGGATGGAATGGGAGGAGTGCCAGGAGCCGGGCTCTTCGGTGATGGTGGTGAGGGAGGGTTCGGAGTGGAGGCGGTTGCAGTGGTGCCTGCGAGGGGGGGCGACTTTGCTGACGCGACAGGTTCCGGGGCGGGGCCTGTGGAGGAGGGGTTCGGGCGAGGGGGTTGATATTCGATCGTGGTGTTCCAGTCCGACGACCTCGGCGGCGGGGCCGATGAGGGAGAGCAGCACCGGAAGGAAGACTAGACCATTAACAAGGCCGACGACTACTAGGGCTAATAATACGTAGAAGAAGTACCTGTGGGAAGAAGAAATAGTTAGAGCAACGTCTGGAATGTAAAGAGGGGAGATTGTGGCTTACCTAACGATAAAATCGAATTCGGAGAAGGCGAGCATGACAACCGCCAAGAAGGTGGTGACGGCGCTGTGGAGCACAGGTGCAAACATCTGCTCCAAAGCGAGCTGGATTCTCCGTTTCTTTTTTCCGACGGCGGTGATGAAGCCCTGAAAAGTGTTTAATGTGAGAGCAAAGCTCGACAATATATTCAAGAGACAGACAAGGTAAAACCAGATTTGCCCATTTATTTATTCAAACTTTCATATTATTATTTCTTTAAGTCTTTTTAAAGTAAACATCAATTCACTCACCAGACAAATGTGCACGGTGAAGTGGACTCCGATCCCCACAGCCACGATGAGAAGAACTGCAGGCACCGCGCTCAGCTTGATGCCCAAAATCCCCATGAGACCGAGCAGTTGCAGGACGATCGAAGCCAGAGAAAATGTCACCAGCAGAGCAGCCCACACGTTCAACAACAGAATGGCCACCACTATGAACACTGCCGAAAGAGCGCTGATCAGAGCCAGGCCGAAGCTCTGACGCAGTCCTAAATACTGTTCCCAGAACAGAAACGGGATCCCCGAAGGGAAGTTCGGAAGTCCCCTGTCCTCGAATTTTTGGCAAATCGAACGCACTTCACTGATCAAATTCGTGATTTTCTCCGTGTCCCCCAACCCGTAGAGATAAAATGGCAGCTGCGTGTACGTCAACGGCGCCGATTTGGGGATTTTCAGTTCGTAGTCGCTCGCAGTGTGGTACCACTGACGAGGCTCGGGCCGAAGGTTCGCCTGAGAGGCCCCGTACGCCAGCGCATCGTTCCACGACCACGCACTCAAATAATTATAAAACGCTTTCGGGTTTATGATCCCCTTCGAGTCAACTAACCGCACTTGTCGAACCAAAGACTTGTCTATGGGGTTGTCCACGTGGCCCGTCTGCACCAGGAGTTTGTAGGCGAGGATGCCCTCGTCGGAGGCGTTGGAGCACCACCTCTCCTGGGTGATGCACCCCTCTGCCCAGTCCCTGTCGAAGGCCTTCTGCAGGCCGGACAGCCAGTCCCTGAACATGGCCAGCCAGAAATCGGGGAGCCCACCGTCGTCGTTCTTCATGATGTTGGACACCTTGATGAAAGCCTGGTGGTACTCGTGAAGAAGCTCCTGGTTGTTGGGGTACTCGAAATCGCCGCGGGTGACCGCATACATGTTGTAGAAGCCGAAGTAGTTGCTTTGGGCGCTGAGGAAGGCGTGCTCGTTGGTGTTTTGGGGAACTATGTCTGTGAGGTCCAGCCCGTCGGAGACTCTCATCAGTCCCCAAACACTTCCGGTCAGCACCGCTATGAGTAATACTATTGAGATTGCCTGAAAAAAAAACGAATGCACTCTTAATATATTCTGTCTTGTTATCACTGACAAACCCTTTCTAAAAGACTTACTTTCACGGAAGGCTTCACTATAAAAGGCGCATAATATTTCTCGACTAATTTCGTCAGAGTCCAGCTGACGCACGAGTGACAAATGTCGTCGTCGACTTCTTCTCCTGTTGCTGTCGCCTCCAAGTGTTTGTTAGTGACACCGATCCACTTCTCGTTGCGTTCCGCGGGGGGCGCGATCACGGTGATCGTCTGCTGTCTGTCAGGGGGCAGCGCCCTCGTCACGGTTTCCAGTTTCTTGGGGAGCTTGCGACTTTTCGCCCGAACCACGCTCGAAATGCAGGGCCAAGAGGGCTCCCTCCCGGGACTAGGTAAGAAGCAGCACAGCAGATCTATTCTTTTCGACCGGCGACGACGAAGATCTAAGCTGACTATGGCGGGAAACACGAGAAGCATCGCTCCGATGTTGAAGAGAACCAGCACGGCCGCCTGAAGGGAGAACACTCGCAGTGCCGGAATGGGGATGAGAGCGGCCGCGAAAAACGTGCACATAATACACAGGGAAGTCATTAGCACACTCAAACCAGTTTTCTTCAGCACGACACCGGTCTGTTCCTGCAACCAGACGCCATGTTAGCACATTGACATAAGCGAAATAACGATCAGCCGGAAGGGGACTTACGTCGATGTTGCCTTCGCTGTCTGATTCGGCGTAAGTGTGCGTGAGATGGAACATATTGTCAACCCCCAAGCCGATGGCCAGGAAAGGGATGATTTGTGTGGTGGCCGCGTTGAAGGCAATGCCCAGCAGGGAGCAGAATCCCAGGCCTGCCGCAACGGTGACGGATACTAAGACGACCCCTGCAATTCCAATGCCGGTTTGAGATCGCACAGGATCATCTCGTCGAAGGAGCGATAAACCTACGTATATTAGCTGAAAGATAACACAGTCAAAATTAGTGGTGGAACTCCTTTTCGGGATAACAATAACTTATTTTCCTGCGCTTTCCCCACTTTCATTACAGCTCGAAACTTAACTGTGACTCCACTTGACAAGCGGAAGCTGCTCAAGACTCGACCAATAATAAAAGGGGAATGCGGGCCATCTGCCCTCATTTTCGCTCACCATAATCGCATAACCGATGGCAACTTTTAAAACGTTGAGTTTCGAAAACTGTTTCAGTATGTCGTTGAGGGTGGCCGTGGAAAAGGCGTACACGTTGTAGGGGATGGTGGTCACGTCCCCCTTCTGCACTCGCTTCCTCACTTCCTCCGCGAACCGGTTCTGCCATGTTTCCAACACCAGCGCCGCCTTTTCCTGCGTCCAATCCACGTGGTGCACTTTGTACGTGTCCGACCAGTACTCGTACAGCTCTCTCTCGCCCATCAGCTGAACGACGGTTTGTAAAGCTTTTGCCCTTCCGAGAAAAATATCGGCATTATTAAAATCCCCGAAGCCGAAACGGTGGGGATTCGAGGATGAGACATGAGACCTACTTGGTTATGTAGCCGGTTTTGTTCTTTTTCGTGCCGCCGACGACGAGGTCTTCCGGCCAATGCATGTACTTGGCGGCGAAGCCATAGCAACCTCCGGTTAACTCGGCTCCAATGTCGGGTACCTGAAATTGTTATAAAATATTTTTTTCCAGTACAAGCTTTTTATTTTAACAATAGATATAATTTCTTATTAGTAATTAGTTTACTTAGTTCTTGGAAAATTTCTAATTTTACATCTTATAATTTTATACTGTAAATTTCCTTAGTTTTTTAATTAATTTTTGTACTTTTACGAGATAGGGATTAGCAGGGCTCTCTAATAAATGAAATTAAATACTCCGTTGACTAAAAGCCTCTTAAATTAAAATTTTTTATAATTGGAGAATGACACATTGGACAAAATTATTAATAAAATTCGAGTTCAAATTTTTCCCGTTCCGTTGTCAAAAGAGAATTAATTGATTATTTATCCGCATAAATCTCGTTGAATTCGGTTTGTAACAAAGGCGGCATTCGAGTTGGCAATGGAGAGAGGCGGTGTGGACGTGGGGATAGGACATATGAACCACACGGGAATAAAGTCATCTCCGGAAACAAACAAAGTGAATCCGATGGCGAAGGACCACCCAAGTGGTCGATCATTATCATTAGAGAAGCCTAAACACGAAAACTCCACCTACAAATGGGGCAATTACGCGGACCACCCTGGTCGACGACAATCGTAACCGCCACAATCCACCAATCGAAATCCACACCCGCCAGAAGAAAGTCTCCATGGACGGAAAAATGCAATTCCACATTCCGCTCCGGCAAAAGCTCCTCCCGAACCTTAAACTTTGCCATTGGTCATCGCTCGCCGAAGTCAATGCGAAAAGCTTCGCAGAGGCTTTGGCAGAGAAAGCAAAAACGTTAAGGATGTCTTTCAAATTAAAATTATAAATGCTAATTAAAAGAAAATAATAAAACTAAATGACCCGGTTTCAGAATCAGTTCGACGTGACCGCTTCTGTTAACTTTTTCGTTTCATCTGAGTTATATGAGCGCGTTTGAGAAGAGTTTCAAAGGAAAAATGAAAAGAAAAGTGAATCTGCAGCGACTGCTGTAGGTCGATCCATTATTAAGTGATCAGCCATTAACCTTTTTGAGGATATGTCGGAGGGGAATACTTTTCGAAGAATGCGTTCGCCGACGTCCGCCGCGAAGAAGAAAGAAAAATGTCAAATTTTATGTATTAACATGTCCTTTTCAAGTCGTCCCCTTCATTCTATAGGAGAGCGATAATGGGTTCCAGAAGAAAAGAAACCAAAAGAGATTTCTTTTGTTGGAAATTTTCTTTATATAACAGAAAAGAAACCAGAATCAGCCAGAGGTCTCCTTTATTATACTTTGCACAATTGCAGATTGTCCGAATCGGTTTTGTCATTTTTGGACTTCCAACACGTTTTCCCTTTTCTCAGGTGTTTCTCAAATCAATGCCCGAAAGGAGTGCATCCATGCAAGGCTGCACTCGGGGCCTCCCACTCTGAAAGGCCCCGACTCCCCACGGAGACCACATAGGGGCCCAAAGTCTTTATCTCCACTTATCGACAGCACTCGAATTCGACGTCGACGGAAAGATAATAGTTGAAAATTCCTCCATTGAATGGACGTTTGGTGAAATATTTCAATTAGTCTTACCTGTCCGTTTTTGTTGGGCGCTGTTTCGGGGCATTCCGGGTCCTTCGGGTCCAAACAGGGCTTCTCTTGGTAACCTGTGCTTACTCCGGCCTGTCCAAGAAAAGAATTTTCATGAGGCAAAGCAACCGTTAATGCGTTAGGCCGAGTCATTGGTAACTTCCTTCTGTATGCATTGCACCGTTATGGGTTGCCATGAAAACGAGTCGAGGCTTCTCCTTTAATCTTTTGTCAACGGTTAAGGTAAACCGTTTTTTTCAACTTTCAACCGGATATTCAAAAAAATTCTTACTCGTGATAATATATGTTAATGTGCTTGAAGCAAAATTTACGTTATAAAACAAGAGATGCGGCGGAAATTCTGCACGAAAAGTGTATAAATCAATAAGCGAAATTCATAAAAAAGCGGAAGTTAGTTCTGACTCGACCCAAAGTATGTCTTGTTACTGAATGTGTACTAAAAAAGGGCGGCGATTATTAAAGTTTGAATCAACTATTTGAATTAATTAACAATGTGTGAATGGGCAACATAATTATTTGAATTTCGTTGTACTATTTACGGCATAGGCTGTGGGCCTATTATCATTATTTATTTATTTCTGATTTTAGCAATGCCTTCGAAATATTACAAACAAAAATGAAGACTCACCCTCTTTAAATAGTCCTCCAGAGTTTTGAATGGAAACGTGAAGTCGTAGACTTTCATCTCCTCCACGAGTCTAAGGGGGTTTAAATTAGTCCATTTCACTTTCGAACCAATTCCACTGGAATTAACACAATACAAAGGGTCAACATCACGCTTTCCTTTCCTTTTTCCCTCCCCTTGCCCCCGATAGATAACATTCTCATGTACTTACGGTATATTGACAGGATAATCGGGTCCCAACAATTTGGAGCCCTCCCAAAAGCAGTCGAGGGGAGTGATTATGGCACAAGGAATAATATTTTCAAATATCTGTAACGAGAAACGTATATAATATATCCGTAAGGAGATATTCAAACGGACCAAAATGGGAAAATGTGTGCGGCCTTGTTAATTCTTCCTGTTCCTCAGAAGGAAAGTGGGGAAAAAGCATAGGAACACAAGTAAAAAAGGGACAAAATTTCATGGAAAACGAGGACAATCCGTCATAATTACTGTCTTATAAAATATAGGGTGAAAAACATTTGGACAGGGGTCATTTTGAGTGCTTCCAAAGTTCCAGAGTTACACTTTCACCGCCTTTTTCTTTAGTTTTCTGGGTTAGGACGTCTTTGATACTCACTTGGTCTATATAATGTACATCGAAGTTTGGAATATTTGGTGAGTAACACATGTCTTTCAGTCTCCAAGTTCTGTGGAAATAAAAGAGAAAGGCAGGTTAAAAGGTTAGCAGGTTGCCACTCGGGGATGGTGGCGTTTGGGGCTGCGGAAACTCACATGTCAAAGAGATGAACACTAACACTTGTAGCGGCTTGGACAACGTCCAAATGGGTAAGAAGTGCTGCGGGATGGAGCAAAGAAGCTCCCGGGTCCTTTGGCGTTTGTATGAGAAGCTCGTGGGTGCTACCTGAGGCTTCTCCTAAGGTTTTCTGAGTATACCGTAATTCCTTCTCTAGACGACCTCCTTCTGAAAAAATAATATTACACTTTTTTAGTACTTTTATTTTGAAAATGTAAAAAAATAATTAAGTCACGGCAAAACTGAAGTTAAAATTCTTGGAGAAAGATGACCCATCTTGGTCTTTCTGGCATTAAATCTGTTTTTCTGAAAGAGAACCTGTTCGTTTGTGGGAAGGCACAGGTTTTGATTAATAAAGACCAGCAGGACTGTTTGAAGGCCGCTTTAAATAATTAATTTAAACACTTGTTGGCGATCGGCATTGGAAAGTAAAATGTAACAGTGATCTCTGAAAGTTGGAAGAAACGGAACGAATGTTGTAAAAAGAAAGGGTGGCCGGTGGGCGGTCAAGTTGGGTGGCCCCCTTCGGGCAATCGCAACTTTACCTAATGCCTTAAATGTCTTAGGTTCCATGTTGTTCTAAGGCGGGCAGGTAAAATTTAAACTTGAATTGAACAGCACATTTTTAACTCAATACAATTGAGACGTTTCCACCTTTCAGACTGCTGCCTTCTCTTTGACTCTGGCATTTACATTTTTCAAAGGAAAAATTCTTCGTTTCAAGAAAACACCATTTTTTGAAAAGGGAAAAATTTATTTCACGAACGTACACACAAAGGGGCTATTTTTATCAAAGGAGACCTTTCTGAGTTTTTTTCTCTTTTGACCACCACCTCCCAGGTCAAATTATTAATAACGTACATTTCGGATATTATCCCAATTATATATCTTAATGAAACAATGAGGGATTAAGACTGAGACTAATTCCTGAGAATAAAATGACTGCATAAAATTAAAAATATTATGTAGGTAAAACTAAAAGTGTTCTTCAGTTGTTGCATTGGCATATATTAATAATACATTATTTCACCTATTTTTTTACATGAATTAGGTCGAACACGAGTCAAAAAGAAAGAAAACATTTTCAATATTCTAAAAATTTTCATTGAAACTATACTCTATTTATTATTACTATATTCTGTACTATCACATATAATTTTTTATGTACTTGATACTCATACATGGTGTTTTATGCGCAAACATAAAGAAATTTTTGGATCGTTGAAAGAAGTTTTTATCAAAGATATATTTTTATGTGAGCAATATTTCTTTATATAAGCAGTTTCAATTTTGACTTTAGAAAATTACTGTTTATGAAATTTATGAGTTAGTTACATTGGGTTCATTACGTAGATGCATTCATTATGTTCCTCTGTGTATATTTTAAAAGACTATTATAACAACAGAAAGGCTGCATAGTTCCAAATACATACACGGAAAACTTTCAAATAAAAAAACCGAAGTTATTTATAACCTGACCTAATAAAATGCCGAAGCGGCGTTTTCCAAACCGCCTTATTTTAATATGAATTACACTGTCCCGTATTATAATAATCCAGTGCAGTTTGCACTCGTTCAAAACAACCATAATCGTATGAAACCGGAGTTGATGCAGCCTTTTGGCTGGAATTCCAAGTACTCCTTGAAGGTTAGCGGCACGCGTACTCTAACCGATTCCCCCCCAACCTGCATAAATAAGTTCCCACATTCAGTGCAATTATTTTCATCAAACGAAATATGCGTGCAAATATTTCTGCAATTGAAAATCTTCCCACGAGAAAATGGGAAAGTGGGGGGGGGGGGGTTTCCAGCTCATCAATAAAACAAACACACCGCGCAATTAATTATTTCTTTTCGAAGATAAGGTCCTTTTTCATTTAAAGAAAAAAATTCCCTTCCACCCATCCCTCATCAAGTTAAATGATTAAAATTTATTAACTCATTTCCTTTTATAATTAAACTTATCTCGTGCATCTTGAAAAAAAAATTCAAACGATTTCCTCGAGAAATCCAACCGAGATTAAGACATCATGGAAACTAATTACACAAAGAAAAACCACCAAGTAATTTGGAGGATTGCCCGACGGTGAAATGGACTCAAACAAAAAAACAATTGAAAACTATCGGCAACGCTGGAAAAGAAGAGAATCCACGTCTTCTGTGTACCTGACAAAGTGATGAAGACATAAACCTGATCGAACCGCTTCGTCACCCACCGCATTGAACCTCATCTCACACTTTCCCCCGTCCCCCACAAACCCCGCACCTCCCCCGCCCCGACCACCCCCTTCCGCCTCCCCTCCGCTCTCCCTCCGCCCTCCCTCCCCCACTCCCGCACCGCCCCGCCCCCCACAGCCCCCGCCCGCTCCGCCCCGACGGCCTCCGCTCGCCTCGCTCGCCTCGCCTTTGATTGCATGCGCTCCGCATCCAATATGAGCAACCTCTTATTTGACCTAACATGTTATTTCCCATTGAAATTGAAATAATGTCTTCATTTAGCTTTTCCCTTCCTCACCGTGGCGTGAGTTTTATTTTTTCGTTTAATGAACTCGGAGAAAGTTTGGAGGCGCTTCTCCTCGGCTGCGCACGCGAGCGTTGCCCGTTCTCGGCGGGTTTGGCCCGTTTCGGCCGGTTTTGGCCCAGATGCGGCTCTTCCGTTTTGTGCCCCGTCATCCGGGGAGGGAGAGGACTGCGCGAGCCAGCAGGCAGGCTGGCAAAAACGCGCTACTGCTTTGAAACGCACGACTTAAGCACTGACTAGTAAGAAAATTCACAGAAGTAGGGGCGTCTCATCGTAAGAAGAAAGCGCTCCGCAGTGGGTTTTGGCCGAGCGGAAACGGTTTGTAAGGAACCGAGACGGAGGACCACACAAGGAGTTAGGTTCCTTCGCGGTGGGTCATTCCATTGACTTTAGGTGAAGATATGCAAGGGTTGATCGCATCCGACCCGTTCTCGGTTAGTGTTTCATTTTTCTGTTGATTCCGCTCCCTGGAAGTGGTCCAAGTATCGGCTCGAGTCATAAGTAACTTCCCTTTAATCATTTATTCCGTTAACTGTGTTCGTCCTTCGCCGTGCAGACAGCTGCATATGGCAGCTGCAATGCAGCTTTTAACTTATAAACGACTGCGGGTAAAGGGGGGCCAAAATGCGGCTTTTTCAAGATTATTTGCGGCTCTTGTCATTTTTTTGCCATTGCATTTTTAGAATTTACCATCGTTCTGTACGTGTTTAACAATTTTATTAAATTACTTGACATATTTTGAATCCTCTCTTGATTTTTTTCTGAGAACATTTGAAATTTACATTCCATTTGCAATTAAATAATGTCCTTCTACGACCTAAGAAGCATTTGGAAAATCAAAATTAAGTGGAATGCAGGAATTAGCTCTAAAATTAAAATACAAGCCGATAACTAAATTTTAAAATTTTCGTATCTGTGCCGATGAAGTCCATTATGTGTTTATATATATGAATCCGAGTCGACTCACCTTCTACCCAGAGGTCTTCCACTCGGGTTTGAATGGTGGCAGATTTGAGAGCCACGCAGAAAGTGGAAAGAACTAAAATGGCGACGAAAAGAACTTTTCCGGCGTGACGATGTAGAAAACATCCCAATGCGAACAGATGGGCTTGCAACCGCGCTCGCAACCATAAAGCAGTTCTCTGCCCCTCTGCTTTGCCCTGAAGAAACAGAAAACAAACCACAGTTAGCTTTACCTTTATTTTTTTCCTATTCTGCCATTCCAATTACCTAATTATGAGATATATTACCGAATTTGGGTAAAACCCGGGAATGGAGGAAATGGTGTACATTAAAACTCACTCCCAGGAATGACTTAAAAATTCATGAATATTACCAGATCAGGTTTGTGACTCTGCTGGCCAAAAAGTAATCCCACAGAAATGTACCGATCCGGCCTTGCCATAAATAAAGCAGCATAAAAACTTCTACAAACTCAGTTTTATGTACAGAATATATCAGTAATGGCGAAATAATAAAAAATAATAAACAAAGACATAATGAGCCTATTATTTGTATAATAAATTATAAAAAAGGATAAAGAGACATTTGATTTCTATTAATGTTTAACAGCTATTGTTTTTTATTAAATATAAATTTATTAAAATGTAAGTTGACAAAATGCAGAAAAATAATAGATTGTATAAAATGAGAAAAATATAATATTTAATTACTTAATACATAATCTAATAGATTCAGATAATAATTTAATTAATATCATAATAATAAAATGAAATTATAATTACCGGTATTTTTCAAATAGGTTTTTTATAAACGATAATTGTAATTAATTAAATATAAAATACAATATTAAATTGAAATTTGAAGGCTGTCAGTATATTGGTATAACAACTGTTATGCACATAATAATATTTATACAGTAAATTCTTCAAGTAAGCTCTTTTCTTAGGCCAAAATAAGTAACTGAAAAAAGCATTCATTAATGTTTTAATTCAAAAAGTTTCCTGTCTGTAAAACAAACACTTGAAGAGGACTTGTGACATAAAGTTACAAAAATAGGACAATGTGACGACACGCCTGTTAGACAGAGTATATATTTAGGGCTAAATATAATGTTAAAAAAGTTTCATTCATAAAATATTCAAATTTGAACGTTTGTATGACATAAATTATGTATTCTTGCAGCATAATCTTAAAGCCAACATGATTTTGATTTTATCTTACCCATATATTTGCTATTGTTTACCTCATTGTTCAAATTCGGGACAACCCGTGAAAATTTTACATCGACTAATAATTTTGCTTGATATGAAATACTAATTAAACTAATGATACTGCAATGATACAAAGGCTACATAGTTTTACTGCAATACTTAAACCATTCATACCTAATTAGATAAGTGAATACTGCCAGGAAAAAAATCCATTTCGGACGATATTTAGATACTCCGAATTTACTGTATATTACAGTTCGAATCTGAATTGGCGCTCGAGTTTAAGGTAATATGTTACGGAAAATGTAATTGATAAATCCGCTCACAATCAAATAATTTTATTTAATTAATTTTCGCATGAGTTGATATTAGTGCAGCGAATTTTTGATTGCTTGTGAAAGACTTCGAGCCCCTTCATCCTTCACCCGAATATTTTAACAAAATAACTGAGGATTTATGAAAAAAACGAATTAAAAAGCCGCTAGAGCCACTGCACGTTGAACCGAGGAAATTGGCAACGCCGGAGTGATGTTGCCTTGACTACGAAATGTGACGAAATCCAGACTCGCTTTTGGGTGGTCCAAATTTGTGTGACGTCACCCCATTGTCATGACAACATAATAATATTGGATGGCTGAGTTGCCAGATTTCTCGAGAAAAAAGTTTTTCGGTTCGCCTGCTCTATTCAGTGCTCTTTTTTTTTTAAAAATTCGAATGAGTCGCGTCGTTTTTGTTCGAAATTTACTTCATTGGTGTGTGTTTTTGAATCTTTAATGCCAAAACTAACATAATATCTTGATAATTAATCTGCAAATGCATTTTTTTTTAGCAAACAGTCCTCGTTTCCCCCCGTCCTTTCATTGCGGGCGGTTCAAAAAAAATTTTAATTTTTATTATTTAAATGTAAACAATCTTAGATTAAATTTAATATTTATTTAAAACCCAAAATGACTTTAAAATTTTAAAATAAAATTTCCAGAAACAGTTATTATAAAAAATTTGGAGGAGCAAAAAGATATTTTTATGAATAATATTTAGAGTACGAAAAATCCAATAAATAATGCAAAAGGCCCCCATCAAGATCTGATTTTCTTTGACAGAAAAAGAAAAAAAACTGATAATCCAATTTCAATGTAATGGTCTGAGACTCTGATAAATGCTTAAAAGGGGAAGTAAAAATGGCAGCCATTCAAATTATAATTTCAAAATTCTCTGATTTACATAATCTAATAAAATTTACAAAAGGGATTGTGTCATGACAAATGTAACTTCCACAATGGCAGCTGTCAGATTACATGTGCTCAGTGGGGCAATTTTAGTAAGTACTGTATACTTTAGTTTTCGACGTGTTTTTTTTGTCAATATTTGGCGATTGAGAAAGGCCACAGTTGCTGATCAAACAGTACAGCTTCAGTTCTTATTGACCTAAAGTAATGGCCACTGTCATCTCCATCATAATTTGTACCTCACAAGTAAAAATAAATAAATAAACATAGTCCGACACACTCATATTGTACGTTTATTTTAAAAAATTGGTTGAAATATTTGATAATAATGACACATAACAAATAAATAATAACTTCCGATCAGTGAGAATTTCAACATAAAATTGATTGATCCAATCAAAAAAGTGGCGGGTCCGGTGAACTTAAATTAAAAATAAACCATTTGAATGACATTTGGTTAGAAAAAGGTGGAGGGAGCAACAGAAACAACAGGAAATCGGTTGGTGAGCGCGTGAATGAACTCAACATGGCGGCCACTCTGTTAATAAAATCAGAAACTTTTTTCTTGTATCTCGGGCGAGGATTTTTTTTAAACAAAAAATATCGCTTTATTTATTATTTTATTGACCAGATTTAAAATTCAAATTTGTTGGTTGAGGGTAATCATTCAGTTCAAAAACACACCCTTTGTGAAAAGACTCGGAATGTTAGGTGGCATTCCTTTGGAAGTTTTTACTCAGCTGAAACAAAAAAAAAGATGGTAAAGTGCGAAAAAGTACCTTTTCTATTTGGGCTAGAGCTATAGCCGCGTCCGTCCAGCTTGTACGTATCAATAAATCCTTTCGGCAAGAAGAAGAGCGCTTCAGTTCTTTATATATCTTGTCGTCGAGAAATTCCAAATTAATGTTAGTATTGTTCGTGGCGGAGGCCACCATATTGGTGTCGAGACACGGCTAACACAAGAGCTGTGCGGCTCTGCAGGAGCAGAATCCTTACTCCAATTGTCTTCATTTAGACGGGTCGGTGATCACCCCTCTTTAAAATTATCACTCACACACTTTCTCACTCATCACAAGCACTCGCTCATTTCCGTATCCACTCTTACTAAAGATCACAGGGGATGGCACTTTTTTACGTGTCATAACTGCCAGAGCACCAGCGCGACATCGTCATTTCAAACTAAATTATTTACTCTTTTCTGCACGTGAGTCTCAAATGGAACATCCCACCTCCGAGAGTACGCGAAAACTAACTATTTGAGCCAAGAGTGCGATAGCAACTTCGCTTGACTCGAGTAGTAACTTCTCTCGGAAATTTCCGAACTCGCCCGATGTTTAATAAACAATTTCTCTCATTGGTCGTAGACCAGTGTGGTCCAACTCCACAACTGATTATGTTTCAATTCGACATTAATTTCTCCAAAATCTCTTTGAAAGCTGCCGAAGCGGAAAATTAGAAAATCAGCCAACGATTGGTAAAATATAAATCTTTTCATTATTTTGGAGTTTCCTCGAAACTCGAGTCCGAATTTCTAAATTCTTTAATATTTAAACTCAACAAATGAAAATTTTGAGGCCGGGAAACCAGGCCAAAAGAAACGACAACTTTTTATGTCGGCGGTACAAAATTGTTTTTAAATTTAAAATTTCCACCAATGATAAGTTAAAACTGTTCTCTTTTTAGGGAATACTTTCAAAAAGGACTTCAGCTTCGAAAACCGTAACCGTAATACAGTGAAAGCGAGCGAATGGTCTTTGCAACGTTCTGGGAGTGAACCTTTTGCTACGGAACTGGTAACCATGACAACCGAGAAGGGGAATATAAAATCTTGGCAGACCACCCACGTGGAATGTTCGTAGGTTTTGCTTCTTATTTTCATGATCTCATGACAATAATTTTTGTAATAATAAAATAATAAATACTTAAAAATATATTTTATTTATCTAATTTGGATGGGAGGGCGAATAAAGACATATTTAGGGGTTCTTGCCTGACTCAAAAATGTTCTTCTTTCGCTGAGTGCATTTTAACGGAAAGTGTCATGGCATATTTCCATGTTTCGGTTATAAATTCATTGGGTAATTTACTGTTGTAATTACATTTGAATTTGCATCGATTAGTGTGGCGAGGCAAAGACTGCGGCACTACGAAAGGCGGAAAATGCAAGACCATATATTTTAATTACAGCGCAAAACATTTCGGCATTTGTGTAGGTTTGGGTAAAAGAACGACCGAAACGGAAATAATTTTGATATTATTTTTTAAATTAAGCTTTTTTCTAAGTTACTGCAAACGTTTATGTCAGCCATCACCGCTCCGGGAGAATGATTTACGAGTTGGGATAGTGAGAGGTACCTCAACGTATGTATTATGGCGCAGACCGTTACATATCCACAAAACCGTTGGTCCCCTTTAATTTTTATTTCATGCGGGGAAAATCTCATTTAATGCCTTCATCTTCGGCTCCTTTTTTCAAATCTATTAATTTCTTCCATTTCCTATCTCTTTCTCAACCGAATGCACTGTTTCCTTTACAAATCGAAAAAATTTACATTAATATTTAAATACAAATACTAACGGGTTATTATTGTATACAATTCATTACATAAACAATTACGTACATTTTGGCAAATTGTAAGTTTATTATTGGTAAAATATCACATGATAAATTAGGTTGAGTCATAAATAACTTCCAATTTATTGTATGTATTATTGTGTACACTGAGACAATTACGTTAAAAAAACTGTAATGTTAAAAACAATATCCGAATAAATAGAAAAGTTCAAAACTCATGAAAACTAAATAAAAAATGCAAGTTACTTATGATCTGAAATTTAGTATAAAATTTACTGTAACGGCATTTGATCAAAGTCTGTTATAAAAAGTCTGTGTGCATAAAAATAATATACGGAAACTAAATTCGGTATAAATATTTATATTAAGTCTTTTTTCGTCCGTAAGCAAAAAGGCCATTTAATTTATAAAAATTTCCACTTTTTGAAATTAAAGTTACATATTATTCGTAAACGCTAAAACCTCTCAGCCGCAGACTTTGATTTTTTTTTAAGTCTGCGGTATTCTGAATTGGATTCATTAAGTTCTTCTTAAGGTCATTAACTTCCCTTATGTATATAAAATATTTATACTTTAAGTAATTAATACTGTCTGATTCACTATACGAACTGGAAGGGACCTAAAATAAATTCCAGTTTGGTGGGTTGGCATAATGGGAGCCGTACATTTTTTATTACTTTTTTTTGCCGTTACATTTATTATTAACTTTAAAATTTTAATAACTTCAAAGAAGCGCCTGATAATGAAAAGTATAATAAATTATACTTAAGTCAGAATTTTTAGTTTTTAAACTAAGTAAAAGAACACAGTATTCTAAAAATCTTGAGTAGTTATCTTTTCTTAATTATATTATTATAGTCTCCGAATTTTTATATCTCCAAATCATCTCATTTCTTCATCTCAATATCTTCCTATTTACCCCCCTCTCCTAAAAGAAAATTAGGTGTGTTGTTAGAAAATACACAGGATTTTTTATACATATGTTAATTGTTTATGTATTACAGAATTTCTTTTATCGCAAAATAAAAATAATTGATTATAGAAAATTGTGTTGATTTTTTCGATGTAATTTGTGGGTAAAAAGAGAAGTATCGATCAATGAAGAGAGGGTTAAAGTGAATTTTGCAAGTAAAGGGTGAAACCGAAGAGATGAAGAGTTTATATAAAATAAATGAAAAGGACCTAGGGTCGAAAGAGCTGTAAATGCAGAGGAGATCCTGTCGGAGGAAGGCAGGAGATTTACACCTTTGTCTGAACACAAAAGAACTCGTAGATGGGCAATAACTTGTTTTACGTAGGATTGTCATCGTAAAGAGATACAGGTAAAGGGACAATAATAAATTGAAAAGACGTGTAATAATTTCTGGATATGTGTGCGCGTTAATATTCGGCCAAGACCACCCAAGTGGAGCGCGTGTGCCTTCAACCTAATTCGATTAACCTGGCCAATATATCTTGATTTGCATTGTGTTTTCTTTGCAGAGGTTCCGAATCCACCTCGAGGAAAGACTTCGCTAATTACCATTTCCGCTCACCTGGAATCCACTAATTACTGGATTAACGTTGCCAACTTTAATGAATCGAGAATTCCGTATAAAAAAGAATTTTAATTTTGGCCAAAAGTTAAAATTAAAGGGTCAAATGACCCATCTTGGACTCAACTCCTTGAATTCAACAATTTTTTTATGATCCGATTCAGTTTTAGTTTCCCTTAAGAGAAAGTTTCTTGTGCTTTTACAAAAAGCAACACTGGAGTAAGAACAAACCGACTGTTGAAATTTGGAAAATTTAGTATAAAATGCGGCCCAACAACCACCAGATTGTTTTTATTTCAATGTTGCCGATGAATGAGTTCAAAAATGGCGGGAAACCATAGGTTAATTTTGGACAACCATATTTATTTATTTGCTGATATATTATGTAAATATGGCTGCCAAAGGGGTTTTCGCTTAAGGGATGTTTTGTGCATTTAACTCAAAAACCAAACAACCAAAAAATTGCATGTAATATAGAAATAAATTCATAAATTATTACTGATAAATTGGAGTTCGGTTGGGTTGAATAACGGAAAAAAATAGAAGGAAAATGCGACCTTGTCAAAGTCGTTTGCAGACAATTATTTATTCCATTGATGAAGTAAAACAAAAACGAAGAGGAATTATTAATAAATAAATAATATCCCAATAAATGTTGATAAAAATGGAGAGTAACGGATATTATTTGTGTGATTTTCTTGTGTCGTCTTTGTGTTCTCTTTCCCGAAACGTTGTCTATCAGCACATGCACATGCACATCGGCGTGCACATGCAGCCTCGATAGAGATCTCAAGTCTGGCATTTGTGGTCTGGCATGGAAGTAAAGAGCATCCATCCAGGTGGGTGGTCCGCACTGCGGGAGAGACCCGAGGCGTTTGTATATACAAACTGCTTGTTAAACAATGGACCTGTTCCTACATCATGATACCAGAGCGGTGAGCGGTGATTAGTTGTCAAGGAGTCTATCACCATAACCAACTTTATTTTCAATGCTACTTACTCCGCACCGTGGAAATTAATATTAAATATTCCTCCGGTTGGGCTGCTCATTGCTACTGTTGTTGTCTTCCACGCGCCATTCGGCGGACGGTTGGCCAAAGCCCTAAGGCCTCACAAAGCCTCACAAAGCCTCACAAACTGCCGGAGGAATTCATTTATTCCCAATACATTTATTGTGTCAGTGACGGAAGTAGAAATTTACAAATTATATTCTTATATTAATTGGAAAGTATTTCTTATTTATACTTTACTTTACTTTACTTTACTTTTCTTTAACCCGCTTTTCCGTTAGGGTCGCGGGGTTTTTGCGAAACATTTTGTTCGCTTGCAAAGCGCCTGAATGAACATGTCAGGTACTGTAGCGGGTGGCGAGTCCACTGACAGTACTTCACCGAGGTGTTCGCTGGTGTTCGCAGGTGAATGCAGGTGAAGGAGGCGGAATTTCGTAGTGTTTTGCCAGACTTTCCAGGCGCAACACTACGCCATTCCGACCTCCCAGCAGTGGTCTAGGTACCTCGCAGTGCTGACCAATCATCTGCGAGGGAGAACGGCCTTAGAAAAATACCCACCGCCGCTGGGATTCGAACTCCGTCCGACGTCCCAGCGAGCAGGCGTTTAACACACTGAGCTAAGGCCGTGCTCATTTCTTATTTATTTCTCATGTAAATGTTCAATAATGTCCTGAATTTACTAATATTTCCAAAAAAAAAAACTTCTATTTTTATTCAATGAATTTTTTGCATATATACAGTATTTATTTAAAATTGTAATTCACAAATGAGGAAATACATGAAACAACAAAATATTTTAGAAAATTGTTATCCAGACTTTGGCTCAACTTAAAAAACCTAAAAAAAACAAAAAAAAAAAAAATTTAAAAACATTTAAAATATATTATATATTTATATTTTTTTTCGATTGGGCCGTCTGTAGACCACATTGGTTTCAACTTTTTCCTCTTCTTCTCTCATCTTCTTGCTATGTTCTTCCTATATATTATTTTATTCCTATATATTTTTATTATTATTATATTATTTTTTTATTTCTTCCTTTCTATATTATTATTATTATTATTAAAAAAGAAGAAATATTAATATTAGGATTATTATTAAAAAATTTGATAGTATATTTATAATTTTGTTAATATTTTTTTTTAGTTTGTTATGAATTGTGAAGAAAAGAAGATGGAAAAACATAAAAAAAGATAAATAAAGAAGAAGCAGACGTAATATTTTTAAGCATTTGACAGAAGATTCGAACATGTATTGAAATTCGAAGAATAAGATGATGACAATTCGAAAGATATAATAAATATTGAAAAAAAGTAAATTGAGAGGATAAGATTGAAAAAAAAATTTAAGTACGAAGGAAAGGAAAGCAATGGAAAAAGAAAAATCTGAAAAAAAATTTTCTATAAATTAAAAGAAAAAAAATTATTAAAATGAAAAATGGAAAACAAATTTTTTTTAATTTTAAAGAAGAAAAAATTGAATGACAAAAAGAGAATGCTTTTCTGCCTTTCAATTATCCGCTTTTTAATCTCTTTCAGCTTAACCAATAGCAAAATTCTGTGGATTTTCTGCTGTAGATTCTTCTCGTCAGCAACGACAGCCACTGTCTGTTCAACAGTGCCATTATCGGCTCAATTTACATTCGCATCCACTCAAATGGACGGAGTTGAAAGGAAGTTCCGCTCATTGGTTAAATATTGAGTAAAGGGTTTTCCTTTTTCGCGGGAAATCCCCGCGAATGAATGAAATTTTTTTAGTTATGGGAAAACGGTTCAAAGACCACAAAAGAATTATGAAAGTAATTATTCGATCATTGCAATCAAATGATAATTTCATCGTTTTCATTTCAATTCGGAAGAAAATCGCTTTTGGAAATAAAATTTGATGGAATTGAAAAAGCCGTCTTTTGATTGGTCGAAATTCCTCAGATTAACTGTAATTCACTAAAATATTATAATAGTTAACCAAATATTCAATATAAGCTGTTGAAGTTACAGATGGTATTAGAAAAATTAGAAAAGTATGGAAATTTCAGTTTCTTCCGCCATTTTGTATTGAGTATTGCACAATTATCTTTGGAATAATTGATGAGATCTTTATTCAAAGTAAAACTAGCATATAATGCTAAATATAAAAGAAGGACATTTTCGAAGGGGGAGGGAAAACTCGAAAAGGGAGGAGAAAGCAGAAGAGAATCCAAAGGGAGAAGAAAAGATGGATCTATTATTGGGTGGTCCGTTACTTCTTTGCCATCGAGATTTATCTTTGACAAATTGTGGAAAGAGAATTTATGGAAAAAACGGCGTCGTTGTATGTCACTCTCTTTTATGCCTCTCATTCTCCGGATCTTCTTCTCTCGTCGTTGTTTTCATTATGGCGGCGTGGGAGGGTAAATGGCGGTCAGTTTCCATCAAGTGAATCAAAGTGAATAACATTTAAATGGTTCTCCGCCAGTTGGACACCTTTGCCCGCGATGTTAAGGGGAAACGTGGGCGAAATCCTCTTCTGGAGAATATCATAATCGATTCAACGATTGACTTGCTATTTACTATTTCCGGAAAATTTCATTCAATCGGAATTAGTCATTTTGGTTAATTTACTTTTGCGACAAAATTTTTAACCCTTTGCGGTCCTATTAAATTTGGACATGGGTATGTTACTGGTCGGAATTAATTTCAGTCGAAAAAGCAGGGACACATAATATGAGAGTTTACGATGGGTAAAACACATTTAGTTTTTTTTTGTTGTAAATGTATATATAGAAATTTATTTCTTTTTATTTTCATAAACATAATTTATTTTTTGATACTTTACTTATTTAATTTATTTAATTTTTTATTGTTTATTTAATTATTTTTATTTTTTTAAAATACTCTTTATACATATTTATAGATTTTATTATTTCTTATTTATATTATAGATTTAATTGTTTAATTTCAATAATTTATACAAACGTTCCTCATTTTAAAGTAGAATTTTCTACACAGAAACGGTCTCCCGCACCCCAAAATAATTTTTAGATATATCTTAGATATCTTTTAGATAAAATATATAGTTTTTTTTGTATAAAAATTATGTTTTATAATTCCCCATCGTGTGGTATTTTTCAAAGTACTCACCAATATGTAAACCTGGTGACAACTTTTGTTTAGATTTCGTTATCTCCAATCGATGGAACACTGTATTACTTCTTTAGGCATTGAGGTTCCCTTAGGAAAAGTATAAACTGATAGAGGAATGCATAGAGTATAGGATTCGTACAGTTCCTTTCAGTGGTGTCTGAAAGCAGACATACGATCGCAAAGGTATAACAAATGCGAAGTTTTTCTCTTTGTTGTAAAACTTTGGCCATATTCTTATTGATGGCGAATTGGATGCCCAATTTTTCAGTTGTTTAACTAAAATTTGAAGAGCCCTACCAAACCATTCGCCCACAACGGCCATCGGTGTCAAAATGACCCTAAATTAATTTCTCTTTTTACGCCTTTCCTCCTCCTCCGTTTTTTCCTTTTCTACCCACCACTGTCTTTCTTTATTTTCTTCCCTGAGATTATTAGTAATTACTAGTGTATATTTTCACTAAAAAAAAAAAACTCTTAATTGCAGGCCGTTTTATGTTAGAAACCAGCCGACAAATAAACGACTTCCATGTTACCCGCTACACAACCTCCCTTCACAACACAGATTCCAACCAATCGTTTCTTTCCTGGTCATTTACTAATTTATGTTTCTTTTCACTGGACAGAGTGTACAGTTCGTGAAGACATTAAAAGAAAAAACTGCTAAAATCTATTCAACTCCAATTTCCATTCTTTGCTCCTGCAGAGTTACGAAAAAAGAAGGTTTTACAGGGGGAAATGGAGTATTTATTTCAGGTATAGTATAACAAAAGAAAAAACAGAGAAATAAGGAGAAAAGAATAAAAGGAAAACTGGGAAACGCACAGAGAAATAAGACCAATTGAAGCAATACATTTGCATTGTTTTGAACTCAGGGGTCATTTTGACTCGTCCCGATCGTTGAGTATTAAATACCGAAAGAGTTTCTGGGTGTTGATAACTAATAAGGACTTGAGCATAGGTATGAATTTCAGAGAAGTCTTCTCTGGCCGGAATAAAAGAAAAGATCTCTTATTAATCACCTTACAAAGTAGTTTTTGGTTCTTTTGTTTGGCCCCTTTGGGTGGTCGTGAACAGAAAAAACTTTATTAACGAGCTTTAATGTTTTTTTAAGTGAAGTATAATTTTCCATCTTAATGTTCTTGTCAAATGTTTTTTATGTTTATGGCATCACTTATGCATTTCGAACGTTTGCTGGCACCGGAAGAAGTCGTTCGAGCGGACTTTCTTTTCATAATTTTACCGCCATTTTGGGGGAGGGGGGGGAGGATTCGAGGAGAGACAAAAAAATTGTCAAAAGATTACTTATACTTAATTTTAGTTTTAAGGGAAATGTGAGAAACGTACGACATCTATAAAATATAAATTTAATGAAAGGTGAAAAAACCGTTTTAACAAAAAAGTTGTAATAAATTGCATAAATTTGTTATGTATTATTATGCATAAGGGAAATTATATAATAATACAATGAATGTTGTCGCATTCAGAAGCAATTATACACTTTTCTGTTTCAGTTTATATAATTAATTATTTTCCAATGCTGAAAAAATTCGGGAAAACTAATATGAAATCACTAAAGTAATTATTTGGTGAATGCGAAATAGTTATTTATTATTATTTATGTTAATAAACTCGGGTGTTATGTTTTTTCTGATTTTATATTATTATCAAGGCCTAAGAATTATTTGTATATAAATTAATAAAATCATTATTTGTAAGTTTTTGAATTGATCTTTCTTTTCTTCTGGTCAGTTGAATTTTTTTGGGGGGGTTAATTTACTAATATTTTTTGATGGTGTCCATCTTTGCCTTCGACGCCATCTAAGAAAGACGCCATCTATCATCTGTCAGATGTAAAAACTTTCGGCCAGATAAAAGTAAAAATTGAGTTAATTTCATCGGGTAATTAATGGTTGATTCGAGAGTGAAAAGGTGCCAAAAAGAAGATCCCTCTGGGCAAAGCCGAAACAAGGTCACCGGGGCAGGAGGTCAAGGGCCCTTTTGGCCCGAGGCCCGCGTCCCCAAAGGGCCAATGTCCACGCGAGCGAGGAGACGCGGCCTCCCAGGAAAGAAAGAAAGAAGAGAAATAAATAGGAGAGAAGAGAGGCGAGTGTACGATTTCCTAATAGTTTGTTTAATTTGTCAAAAAATGTGAGAGAGAATTATTCTGGGTGGGCCGCGTCGATGTGTGGGGTCTCCGCAATGGAGGAGAGAGAGAGAGAGGTTCGGGTGTAGGGAGAGAGAGAGAGAGCGAGATGGGAAATGAGGAGTTCTTGGGTGGTCTTCCAGTGACAATTCAAGCACTTTTTCCATTTTCATTATTCTCTCCCATTTGGGGTTTTACTTAACTTTCGTTGCCCCTATTTCTATATGTGGTGACTTGGCGCTTTCACTGTTGGAATACAAATCCAATCAATCGGAGTTAATTAGGATTTAATTAATTATATTCAATTCCACCCTCCGCTCGTTTTGATTTTATTTAGATTCACACATTCTTTTCATAATAATTATCTTAATAATATTTAATAAATATAGCCAAAATTATTCATAATTTGATACAATAAAACTCATATAATTACCTCTATTGCAATTTTATGATAATACACACATTTTTAATTAATTAATTGCTTCAAACTGTAATATTAGAGTTGTTGGCCGGGAAATTATTTCACACTCATTGAGTCATAAGTAATTTCTGTTTTTCAAAGAAACGTTTCCAGTTTACTTATTTGGAAGCATTCAACTTCTCTGTTGTTATAACACTTTAAGATTTTATTTCTAAACAAATTTCTAACGGACCGATCAGTTATTGGTTTTCACATATGACTTCAATCAGATTTTAAGACTTCTGCATATTTATTTATGAAACCACAGAGTACAGAATAATGAGGTTTTGGTAAAGTTAAAATTCTGAATTCCGTTAAAAGTATTTCCAACGGAAAATTCATATTTTTTCCGGTCCCGTTTTTTAGAACTTTTACAAAACCGCGCGACCAGAAAATTTTATTGCTATTTTAACAGGTTCACACACCTTAAAAGTGAAATTTATTAAGCTTTTGCCAAATAAGTGCATTTTAAGCTTTTCCCGATGGCGGGCATTAGCCGGGGAAAGCGACACCTGGCCGAGCGCGGAAGAAACTCCTGCTTCTGGATTTCACCGAGAGATGACGCCAGAAGTTTCCTGTGAATTCGCATTCGCTCATGGCGAAGTCTAACGGAGTTCGGAATAATATTAACTTAAAAAAGTCTTTCTCATTTATTTTCTCGGGTACTTAGCAAGAGTTATGGAATATGACATACTGAATAATATAGAGTTGAACTTTTTAAATTTAATCATGGCGACCTCTGATTTAATCGTAACATGAAATACATTCGGCGAACATTAATACATTTTAGCTGTTTCTAAGATGGCGATATAAATCTTCCGTTGCTCAAACATTCAAAATGTATTTATTGATGTGAATTAATATTAAATACGTAGAAATGCTGCAGTGAAAAAAATCATAAAGAGGTTATAAAAGCACCTTTAGTCGTTAAAGCAACTTTTTATTTACTCTTTTTGTTCTTTTCGTTTCCATTTCTTTTATTTTTTACTTATGTCCCTTCTTTTTCCAGTGACTGCGCCATTGAATTTTCATAAATATTCATTACAGTCGTTGAGGAGTCAAAATGACCGCTCCGAAATTGAGGATAAAATTGGGAAGAGGCATTTTTACGGGGAAACACATGTCGGTGTTTGCTCTTAATAAATAATATCCAGTGAGAGTCCGAGTGAATCTTCAGGGAATGCCACGTCCCCGTGTCCCCGGGGGAGGACATTCTTGGGGTGATCGATATCCTGAGAGGACGCAATTAGCATTTTCTGACTTGAGATAGTCGGGGAGGTAATTGCCCAACCAAATCGGCCGCCGGTCAATGAATTTTATATTTTCTCTAAATCTAAATCGATCCCCTTTACGTTTATGGGACACGCTTACTATTAACGAATTGCGTCAGTGGCGTAACCGGCAGCTGACTTGTGGCTGACTTTATGGCAAAGCGTGAAAGCTTTGCCAAAAAACATCAAAAATGTCAAACGCCAGATTTCGTCCATTTTGACCATCTTTGATACCCATCGCCTTTTAATGTTAACCCATTTATAGTATATAAATAGACAATAAGTATATAATAAATTAATAAACAATGAGTATAATAAATAAATAGGCATCAAATATATGGTAAATAAATAAACAACAAGTATGTTATAAAAAATAAAAAAAGTATGTAATAAATTAATAAACAATAATTATATAATAAATAAGTAAACATTATGTATATAATAAATAATAAATATATAATCCATAGACAAATTACATATAAATAAATAGATAAGAACACAAGAATAAACAGAAAAGCGATAATTAAAATAGAAATATGGCGAAAGGAAAGAAAAAATAACAATTACGTTAGAATTACAACGTCAGAATAATCTTTGTTGGCGTTTATATTCCTTTAAATTCTTCCCAATTCCCGGAAAATGATGTGGAAAAGCCGGCAAAGAAGAGTCAACATGAGGAAATCAGTCGAAAATGAAATCGTAGGAAAAGTATCGGACATCTCTTTGCGGTCGCCCCATCCGACAGTCGTACGCGAAAACTGTACTCATTTGGAAAAGGGGCGAAAAGCGATTTTGACCGAAATTGCGGGAATTCAATTAGGGCAGGACCTCAGCCCGAGGGAATAAAATCAATATGGCCAGCTCGGACATGGTGTAATAATCGAGTATTGTTCTTGACTGATAACAACCGTCGTCGTGGCCGTTATCGGTGCGTATCATGGAAGAGGCCATATTGGAAAGTACACAAACGGGCGTCGCGTGAGCGGTTATTCAAAGCGTATCTGCTCCATTTAGTTGATTGTATTGGGCGCCTCTCTCTAAATTTAAAAATTTTTTAATCACCACCATTCGGAATTAGTATTGTAATTCCCTAAGTGAAAATATTTTAACGGGAGCACAAAACGAAACCTTTCGAGTGGCGAAGCCATAAAAGCAGTGCATGCGGAGTCTTTTTGTATAATTGGAACGCGATAAAGGATATGAGAGGAGAAAAGGAAACGGAAAAAAGGGACGTGGGACGTTTAGTATTCAGACTGAAAATTTTGCGCAATGAGAGAGCAGACTCGCACTGATTTAATTATGAAAGGTTTCTTCCTGTGAGTTTATTCTAAGAATATTTTCGATTCTCCGCCCCCGCCCCCACCCCTTGAGGGGGCGACGACGAAAATATATACAAAAAATTATGGATTTTCCGAGGGTGGTTCTCGCAATCCCACGCACCTTCGTTCCTCGACGACATATTTGTTTGTCCATTTCCGTTTCTCTTCTAAAATATTTGGTCGAATCATAAGTGACTTCCGCGGGGGGAATGCCATTGATTTAGTTTTCAAGTGAACTATTCGTAGTCCGATGAAATAAGCTCGATAACGAGGGGTGAAGTTATATAAATTCCTAATTTATATTAAAGTATTCGGGGTTTTCACACCGCACAAACTCTTTCCAATTCAATTCAGATTTAAAAAATAAGTCACATTTACAAAAAATAAATAAAATTACATTTCTACGTATTTATTACGTACATTTATTACGATTACATGTCTATTTATTACATAATTATTGTTTATTTATTTATTTAATTTTTCGCTTGTTGTCTGTCTATTTATTTCAGTGTAACCTCATTTTGAATATGTTTTTCTTTATCTAATTTTTCTTTATTAATCATCATAAATTTTATTTTAATCTTTATCTAATTATCTAATTTATATATAGGACGTAGGCTTCTCTCCCTCTAATTCTGGTATGTAATTTTATTTATTTTTTGTAAATATTACTTATTTTTTATGTATTGAAAAAGTTTGTGCAGTGTGAAAACCCCGAAAACTTAGGGGTGAAATAGGAAAGAAATATAAATATATTATAAATTCCTAATTTTGATATCTCAGAAGCGATTACTCTTAGAAAGAAAAGTATTGATTAATTTTTTATAGATAATTTTATTTTATACAAATTTTTGTCTGAATTAATTTCACGATAAAACTTGACGATAACTTTACGATAAAATTTTGCGTTTCGGTGAAAATTGCGAAAAACGAATTTTTTTTGACCTTTGATCCTTTTGGGGACTTTTGACATTTCATTTATAATTATACTCTGAACAGTTTCACATATTTTCAGCTTGTTAGGAATTTATGTAACCTTGATTGTATAATTTGAGACTTTTTTGTCTTTGGTCGATATGAATTCAAGATGGCCGCCTATGTATGCATTTTATTTTTATGAATATAATATTAATTTAATTTTTAATTTGATATAATTTTATATGAATATTTATCTGAGAAAAAAATCTGTGGAATATATTGTATAAAATATCGGTACGTTGACCAATCAAAACAAAGCACAGTTTTTGAAATTAACGGCGAATTATCTCACAAATATTTTCATTTCCTAAACCAGTGATGCCCCAATTACGGCCCGCGGGCCAAATCCGGCCCGTGAAGGTGTTGCATTCCTTTAAATTCTTTCTTACCTTTCGGCAAATAGACTAATTTTAAAAATCCATATTTATTAATTAATTAAATTTATTAAACAAATTTGATTTATTTTATATGTTCAGTTTATATTAATATATTATGTGAATGATTGTTGAGACGGTTGAAACGGATAATCTGAGAGGAAAATGAGTGGAACTGATTAAGGGAAGGAACAAATAGAGTTGAGTCGGAGGCTGTCACTCGGAGTGAGTAAAAAAAATATTTTTTGTACATTTTTTGCTGTTGTAAAGACAAGGCAAATTTTGAAACAGTTACACCGCAGGAGAAAATATATCCGAGACACGTTACCGCCATTTATCTTTTTGTGTCTGCTTCATCCATGCGTTATCTGAGCCCCAACCGCGGAAGAGCCCCCGCCCCGGGCTTTTCATCCCCGTCGCCCTCTCTTCTTACCCTCCTGCCTTTGATCCCCTTTTTTGGTTCTTGCATATCTTTTCAACTTTTTTCTCTTCTGCTACCTTCATCTTTCTTCTTTCAAAAGAAAGAAATATTTAGATTTTTCCGCTCTTTATCTCCTTAAGCCGGTCTCGGTGCGTCATTGATCATTTCATCAGCTTCCCATCCACACCCAACTCTGCTTTCTCTATTCTCCCACAGCCAAACTCCGGACACACTTTCACTTTTCTCTCCCGGGACTCCTCCTCAGTTGGCCTTTGCATGTAGTTAACTATCCCACACTTAAAAACTAAATGCAAACTCGTTTGAACTAATTTTGATCTCATTTACCACCTTATTTAGAATTTGAATTGTTTAATAATCTTTTACAATTTTTATCCTGACATGTTCGACATGACAAATATTATCTGTAATTGGTATGTCAGTATATTTAGAGCTCAAATTATAACTTCTAACCGTGAAAGAGCAAGTATAATTTATATTTTAGACATTCAATAAAGAAAAAAAGCTGAATATTACCCGAAATGTGGTCCGAGAATACAGTACACTGTCTGAGAGAGCACTACAAGTGCTTTTATAACATCATTTAACACTTATAACGTTTATACAGTATAAATAAATACCAAATAGCCGCACATAAAGAATTAAAAGATGACTTCTCAGGTGTGAATGGCCCATAAAAGACACTAAAAGGACAAGGTACCCATACGTGGGTGTCAGAAAATATTCTTATAGGCCCAGTATGTGAAGAAAATGTCAAAAAAAAAATTTTTTTAAGTTATACGGTTTTATTTCAAGTGCACTAAAAATTAAAAAAATAATTTGTGATGCAAGAGTATGAATTAATACATTTTTGTCCATAAAACCGTGGGGCGTTACGCAGTATAAAAATTATCACACCATATTATCAGTATAGGTTTAATATCGCTAAATATAATGCAAAATAAAAATTGCACAGGTCTTTTACAGAACCTGTTATAACGCCCCATGGTTTTATGGACAAAAATGTATTTATTAATAATATTATTGCATCACAAATTATTTTTTTAATTTTTACTGCACTTGAAATAAAACCGTATAACTTTAAAAATATTAAAAAAATTTTTTTTTATTGGGTATTTCGATTTTCTAAAAGTGCTAAAGGTGTTGTTTTTATAAAGAGAAAAGCGGAGAAAATGGGGGGAAAAGAGAGAAAAAATAAGAGAGATATAATAAATTTACATTATTTCTGAGGCCAGTCATTTTGACCATTCACTGGTGAGTATATCTTTGGTTCGCTGACTGATTGAGCCATTCGGTGGTTCCAGATATAAATCCAATTTATCATGTGGCATGTTGGCGGGGGAGACATGCAAAATGCATATTCGTTACGTGGGTTAAGTGCATACCATTGAACCGCGTTTCCTCCATATCTTGATCCAAAAGACTTTGGCTGGTAGTTTAATAAAAAAACAAACGGAGGGGCAGCGGCCTTCGTCAGGGGCGTAAATGGCGGTGTTTGGGGGTGAGTGCTATCCGCCGCAGAGACAGGCAACAGGGATCGATTTTCCAGTGAGTCCGGGAAGAAAGGGAAAGGAATGGCGGCGGGGTGAAGGGCGGGCTCGAATTCAAAGGTCTCTTTAAGAGATGAAAAGAGGAGATAAAGAAATTAAATGAGTTAAAAAATTAATGGGAAATACCAAGAGAAAAACATAAGACGGAAATTTGAAACTGATAAGAAAAACGATTTTGCGAGCGGCGGCCGGTTTTATAAACACATCTCTTTCCCTTTCTGAAGCCATATCGAAATGTTGAGCTGCTGTCGGGCGAAAGGGGGAGGCGTTTCCTCCGGGGGAGATGAGCGGGGGCGAAGGGTGAATAGGTATAAAGTCGGCATTTACAGTCGAAAGCCCTTCGATAAACTTTTTTGATCTCCGCTCTTTAGAAACTCCCTTTTGGAAAAGTATAGAATTTGAATTTTTCATTATAAGTTGAGTTAAGAAAGAGATGCACCGGAGTCGTGGCTTTGTCTGGCTTTGTTTGACTTTGTTTCTGAGATTTGTTTCTTTAGACGCTTACATCACTGCTGGCGGTTTCCTCCCCAAGGAAAGGAGAAGGGGTTCGAGGGTTTGAGCCGTTCTCCAGGAGGGTTGAATATGAAAACGAGGAAATACACCCCAATTAAATGATCGTTTTGAAATTAAAGTGCGAATCGGCAAAAGCATCAGATTTTTAATAAAAGAATGAATGAAGAGTAAGAAAAAAGATAAGAATCTAAATAAAGAAAAGAAAGAAAGAAATAAGTTATGTAGTTAAGGACTTAAACGGAACTCCAATAAAAAAAAAAAACTTCTTTCCAATTAAAAAGTTTTCTTTTGCAAAAATCATAACGTCGCCGCCTTTCGAAATTATATATATATAAATTATATTCTTTTGGAATCATTCAGCCGAAGTATAACTGTCGATAGGGGGAGAGGCACATTCTGAAGGATTCTGAACAACCGTCGGAAGGACCCCTTTCGCACAATGGGGTGAATTTAGGGGTGAAAGCCTCCAGTGGAGTCCTGTGTGCTCCAAGTGTAAATTGCAAGCATTCAATCATGAACCCCTTCTTCTGGCGCTTCTCCCCAAATCTTTCTTTCACTTTTTCATTTTTCAAAACTGAATTTAAATAAGGGGAAGAGTTTTCTTTAGGAATTTTCTTTAGTGTAAGCCTTTCGCAGTTTGAGTTTTTTAGAGGATAACGAAAAGAAGGGGTGGAGGGGGCGGAGGGGGCGGAGAGTGGAGAAAGAAAGAAAGAAAAATATCCCATAAGCCGCGTAGCGTAACTTCGGTGTTGGGTTTCCCATGCAATTTCCCTAATTTCGGACTCCCCAACAATTTACCTATTTTTTATCATCCTCATAAAATAAATCTGTTTGCGAAAAAGTTGTGCTTTTGCTGGAATAAGCAGAAACCGATAAATTTTGAAAAAACTGCCTTTGTTGAATTTAAGGGTCAAAATGACCATCTATTCGTGGTCGCATCTTTTGTTGAGGGTTTGAGGGTGAGAAAAGGGGGGCAGCGGTGGGGACAAACCCTTTTTTGCGCTAATTAATAAAAATTTAAGAGCGAATGAGTTTTTAAAAGATATTATCAGTAATTAAGCATTTTAACGCATAACCCAATGAAATAAACTGAATGCGGAATTTTTCTGCCTTTTTGAGTCTAAATTGTGTTTATTTATATTCAAAAATTAACTTTTTTCCTTTTAATTAACTGAAAAATTAAGTTTGAGTAATTTTTATTAAAAGAGTAGAAGACATTAGTGCGATGTTTGGAGTGAAGAGAGAAATGAGAGCAGACGGACGGATTGAGCCAAACATTTATTAAAAAAGGAAAAAACGGCTCAAAAATAATTAATATAACAATTTCGACGACGGTTTATTAAAACGAATTTTGAAAATTGTGAAATCGACTGTAATAAAATTACGTTTCCACTGCACTTACCTCCTTTCTGCTGTTGCCTTACTGAGCTTCTCCTGTTGCCATAGTTACTCCTCATTCGAAAATTCCGCCCGGCAGAAAAAGAAAGATTTGGAGGAAATGAGTGCAAAGAGAGAGAGAGAAAGAGAGAGAGAGAGAGAGAGAGAGATGGACGGGATCGTCACTTAAGTCTCACGAAAGGACGATAAGGTCTATCGGGACACGATGATGATCGCAACAACAGCATTTTCAACCCTAAAAACCGACTTTAAAAATCTCTTCTGTCAGCATTAAGACCTCACATTGCAAACAATGGCATTTTGACATCTCCAAAGGAGATTTTATCGAATAAAAGGGAAAGAATATCAAGTTGACTTATTTCGCCGGCTTTTCCACAGCAAACGGCCAAAGGGGTCATTTCGACCTCTGACAGGTCTCAATGCTTTTTTTTTAGTCACTTTTAATATTTATTTATGGAATTTAAATATCATTTTCAAGTCAATGTTGTCTTTTCTGTACAACAGCAGGTCTAAAAATATATTGTATCGTTTTCTTAATCATTCTTAGTTCTTAACAAAAAATATTTGAAGAAAATGGAAAAAGTAATAAAGGAAAGACGAAAGGGCAAGAAAAGAAGAAAACAGAAAAAAGCAGAAAAAAAAGAATTTTTTCTAATTAATTGAAGCAGTAAATATGCATTATATCAGCGATGCCCCGCATATTAATTAATTAAATTTATTAAACAAATTATTAATTAATTAAACAAATTACACCGAACTCAAGTTTGGCCCTCACATTATCAAACTTTGGCCATCACTGCATTATACCAACCTAAAAATATTATATTTAATGTTTAAGTTAATATAGTGAAATAATATACCACGCATGGGTCAATTTGACCCCTCTCTGCCTTTTTATTGAGACTTATCTGAAAACAAAAAGGTTCGGCCATTGGGAAAAGACGAATGAAATGAATAAAAACGGGTTCAGTCATAGGTTAAATATAATTTCTAAATTTACAAGAATAAGTAACAAAGAAACGTAATAAATGACGATTCGAAGCGGGTTTCCCGTGGGAATATTTCGACCCAGGCTCGTAACAGGTTCGGGAGCGGCTCCGGAGAATTTCAAAAGCTCATTGTAAAAAACGGTATTAAAAAAAGCGAATTTAAGCCCATCAAGTTGAAGCGAAGTCTCGACTAATTGCCGCCGCTAAAGAGCGGCATTACGTGAGCATAGCGAAGATTACTTTGGAGGAAACTAAAAGGTAGGAGACGACTCGGATTCCATTTTGAAGCGCTGAAAGAGAAAGAAAAACGGGTTAGCGTCGTGGCAGCAGAAAGGGAACGTGGACTTCCGCTTAACGAAGAAAACATCGGCAATTCTATGGCGAAGAGGTCATTTTGACCCCTGAATCATTTCAAAGAAAATTATTTTTAAGGAGATTTTAAGTGTTTAAAAAATTTCTGAGTGCTTTAAGGCCACAGGTTTGCTTTCTTTCAAAGGAAAACAGAGAGATTCAGGAAAAGGGGGAAATGCAGGAAAAACGAGGAAAAGGGAAACAGTTAACAAATGAAAGACAACAAACTCTGATGCAAAGTAATTTTGATCACTCTTAGTTTTAGTTTTAAATCTGACCGAATTTTGAGTTTTCATCGATAAAAACTGCCCTTACGTGGATATTTCATGTATTGTATAAATATATTACACTTAAAAACTGTGAATATTAAAGTGAAAATTTCAGTTTTTAACGCAGCCATCTTCATTCGAATGTTAAAGTCCGTGACGATATCCTTTCAATATATACTTTATATATTTTACTGCGATGGTTGGAATGGCGAAGAGTGACTATTATTTAAAATAAAATCCCTAATTTAATTTCTAATTGTAAAAAAGCAGTCTATGCGATGGGTAAAACAAAGAAAAGTGCTTAGGGATGAAAAAATTAAATCTGCGGAAATTAAAAAAAGGCGAACTCGAGCATTAAAAAGTTTATAACATAATTCACATAAAATCTATGGGCCGTTAAATCTTAAAAATATAACTATATAAATTAATCTGTGATTATAATTTAAAACATTAACATAAATATTGTGTTTCATGCATTTTCCTTTTCCCCACTTTTTCCTTATAATATTATATATATATATAATATTCATCCAGTATTTCCGGGTATTTTCAGTATTCCTTCATATGCGGTATTTATATTCAGTTAAACAGATTTTGATTTATATATAAATAATTAATTTTTTATACATATATGTAAATACAGATATTTATTCATTTTTATTTTATTTTTATTTACTTTTTATTTTTTTTTTCCTCTTTATTTTTAGGCAAACACATACTTTTTGCACAGAAACCGGTTTCGGTTGTAAATAAAATACATAAATAATAAAATAAATAAATAATAAGTAAAATTATAATGATAAATAAATAATAATAAATAATAAAATGAATAATAAATCAATCAAATAAATAATCCGGGAGTTAAAAAAATTTTGGTTAAACATAATTGTGTAATAATATTAATTAATGTTTTGCTTTTGATTGGAGTATATTTTTTAGCATCAGACATCTTCGGAAGAAAAGGGGGGAGGAGTGAAGGGGATGAAAGGGGAGGAAAGGGGAGAGGAAATCATATCCGGGAAATGAATAAAGGATAAAAATGGCTAAATAGGAAGAGAAAGAATTTGGGGCGAAGAGAAAACGCAGATGTTTTCAAGGCTTTTCTTTATAAATAATGAAACATACTTTCGTAATTACCCCCATTAATGATTAAAAGGTTTTGCGAGGAAGTAACTTTTTTGAGCTCCTGCTCGTTCGAGATCGTTTTGTTAAAATTTTATTTGGCAAATTCTGTGGGGGATACCTGAGTCCGGCCGGGGATGTGTCACCCCTTAGGAAAATCTATGTAACCCCTTTTACTCTTTTATATTCACTCGAGTGAGTAATCCACTCAGAAAATTACAATTTCCTTATAATTTAGTGTTTCCTATTGTTGTAATAACTAAAGAATTGTATTAAAATATAAATAAAAAACTATTATTGTAATAAAATAAAAAATAATTGTATTAATATATTATTATTTGGTTTTTATATATTTCACATTTTTGTAAAAACAGTGTTAATATTTAATTATCATATTTTACATAATTTAAAAATATAATTTAAATTTTTAAATAATATTTAATTTAAAAACTTATTCTTCTTTAATATTACCGTAGAAAAGTAATGCAATAAAGGAAAATCCCCGCTCCAACCGATATTTCACCCCAATCCACCCCCATATTTTACATCTCCCCTTCCTCCCCCTTCCTCCCCCTCTCTCCTCCTCACCCCGTTGCTCATCCCTCCACCTCAACCGGGAGTTAAATATTAGCATTCGAGTGCTTTTCAGCCATGCACAAGAATTTCACCGGAAACTTTAATTCCGTTAAGATAAACCCATTTATATAATAAATTATACAATTGTTCAAACAGTCAAAAATGTAAAAATAATATTGCGAGCTTTTGAAAACGTACAAATGAGCCACATCTTTTTTTTTCTTTTTTTTTTTTCTTGAAAAGAATCCTCCCCAACTTTTAAAGTTAACGTTGTTGTATAGTTTGTCTTCTGCTTTCGCCTAATTTTGCTTATTTATTTGAGCTCCCCTCGAAAAGTTTCCACTCCTTAAATCATAGTTTTGACGCATTTGTTAAACTACAAATATAACCCCCCTACAAATATAATTACGTTTCCCTTCCATTTATTTTCTTCTTTTTCTCTCCGTAAATCATTTATACGTCGGAGAGCTTTCAATACTTTACTTATACAAAACATTTATTTGTGTTTACATTAAATATTGAAATTGTGAACATTTATATTTGAGTATTGGTGGAGATTAACAAATGTAAACATTTATATGTGCACACACGAATTGTGGAGTAATGTATATTTGTATATGTATAAATGTTGGAGGGGTTTGAATATTGAAGGAGGTTTATAAATGTTTGCATTATAAAAAAAGGATGGCGGCTCTGTTTAATTATCTGCAAATGTATCGATGTTTAGATATATAAAAAGCAGAAAAAGAGACGAAATGTAAGATTCGATCGGTGGCAAACAAAGAAAGTGGTCTTCTTTGGTCTTCTTTGTGAGAGATTCTTTCGAAAGGAAAACTTGAAAACTGTAGGAGAGTTAAAAATTAATCAGGAAGAAACCCAAAGTCAGAGCCGAGGAGGAAATAAAAAATTAGAAAAGGGAGGCCCCGGGGGGGGGAGGGGAGGGTTGCAGGAAGATTAACACGTAAGGATGTGAGGGGCTGAAGGGGCGCTGTCGGGGGGCGTCAGAGGGAAATGGCGTTTGGTTAGCGCGAAGCTCCCAAGGGTCGAATCATTTAGTTAGAAAAGTTTTAATCAGGAGCGGAAAATGAGCTTTTCAATTAGGGGAAACTTGGAAAGAACGTCAAGCCGAAAAATTAATCGAATTTTAATCAGGGAAGGAGGGGGTGAAGTGGGGGGGGGGGGGGGGCGGGGGGGGGCGGGGGTGCCTCTGAGTGTGCGGTGCAAGTGCATAAAGTAACCATGCATAGAGAGTGAAGTACCTGAGCTTTTGTTCGAGTGCTCGATGGCAGGAGGGCGGGCCCCCTTGTCATCGGGCCTTGAGGGCACTTCTTCGCGGGACATTTTCGAAGGACCCGGATTCTTTTCATTGTTGACGGGGTTCGCGCTCTTCACCAGAAGATTTTCTGCAAACACATAAATCCTGTCTTTAATTTAAACGTTGATTTTGAACGAGAGGCCGGAGGGGTTGAGGGGGTGGCGCTCAGAAAAGGTTATCACACAGTGGCACTCATAATTATTTATTTATTTAAAATAATAGTGCACTTATTTCGAGTTTACAATTAAATTAAAAATTTATTTGAAGAAGCAAAACAAACTAAAATTTCGACGCACTGCTTTTAATATTTTACTGATAAGAAAAAAAAAAGAAAAGCGCACTGTAATTATTTACAGTTCTGTATTTAAAGTGTACTATGCACTGCCTAATATATTTTACAATAAGGGTTGAAGCATTACTATTACTATCAATTGAAACTACAAAGCTAAGCAATATTTGGCGGGAACGTCCGTTCAAAGGCCATCCCCCAGCGAAGGCCACCCCTAAGGCCACTGGGGCGGGGATGAAACGAAAAGGACTGACATGAACGACGAAGGATTTACTTTTGATTGATCCTATCGCGGGAGATGATTGACTCAGCACGTGTTACTCAATAACTTGCCTAACTTATATTTTACATCATTCTGTCGGAAAGTTTGGAAACTTTATGACAAGGCTATATTTCATTGAAACTTGCTTGCAGATGCCGACTAATATTTTATATCTCTTTTTCCCGTCTTTACTTCTTTCTTTGCGGTCCACTTTCTCGGAGTAATTATTAAATTCTAAATACTTTGCTTTTTGCATACAGACAGACAGACAAACAGACTCCTTCATTTAATAGAAAATAATTTATGTTTTTTTAAGGCGAAGAAAGGCTGTTCGTTCGTTTAGGGTTTCTTCTGCCCAACCTTTTGTCCCCAAATATTCCAACTTTCATTATCTAATATACTGATGGAAATTTGTTCAATTTCACTCCAATTCTTTTATATTCATTTAATCTCATCTTTTTATATGATATAACAGTTTTGTGCGTTTGATTATATCGCAAACGCCAACTGGATGCTCAATGAATTTAACTAAAAAATACATAAAAATATAAAAATAAAAAATAATTTAAAATATAAAATAACTAAAAAATCCAACTGAAATCAGTGGTTCCCAAACTTATTTGGCGTGCCGCCCACTTTCCATAAAAAATATTCTCAAGCGCCCCCTCGAAATAATTTTTTTCAAAATTTTTATGCACCCCTGGATCATTACCGCCCCCTGAATCGCTACAGCTTTGGGAATCACTGATTTAAAGAGTGGATAAAAGATTCAAAAAATAAACTAAAAAAAATGAGTATAATAAAGTAAAAAGTCAACGCAAAAATAAGGAAAGAAAAAAAAATAATTACAAATATTTAATAATAAATTATTAATATAATTATGTAATTTAATAATAATAAATTAATTTTATACAAAAAATAACTTTAACATCAAAATAAAAAAACGAAAATTAAGATTATATAAAAAAAGAATATAGAAAACTGAAAAAAACGGAGAATAACTAAAGGAAAAAAGGAAAAAAGGTTCGTTTGAAAATAAACTTAAGGGTTTTTAACGGAATTATCCAGGCATACTTTTCAAGGATACAGACCGATTCCCTGAATTTTATTATTATAAACCATATAAATATATAAAAATGATTTAAATACCTAATTTGCTTCTGGAAGTTCCGCTTTTCATTTCTTTAGCCGCCGAAGGTAGTGAAGGCATCGGAATCTCTGCCAAACCAAAAAAAAGAAAACCATTAAAATTTTATAGCTTTTAGGTTTTTCTTATACTCATACTTTTTCATGTTAGTAGTTTCCGCACACAGACACATAACAAGCAAAACTTTTCGGAAGTGAATTATAATAAAAATTCGTCTCGAAAATGTTCCTCGAAAACCCAACCAAAGTTTACGGTTTTTTCGAGTCCTTTTCTGGTCTTTATTTACTCTCAGGTCGTTTAGAATTTAATTTTGGCAAACATAGCGGTTAGGAAGATTACAATGGCCCCTCGGGGATGTCAAATCATCCCCCGAATGTAGTCAATGAGTTTTATATTGGGGCAGTTGGAGGAGCTTTTCAGGGATCGTTGTTTGTATGGGGACTTTTGGAAAAATCATTTTGTCAGAGGGAGAAAACAACTAAAATTAGTTATCGACGCTGATAGTTTACAGAAAAATATTAATTAAATTTAAGAAGAAGTGGGGAAAAGGGTATTCTCTGTTTTCTCTTACCGTACAGTCTGATGGATCCTTCCGTCTCGCCGAGAGAATTTTTCGATATACATCTGTAATTTCCAAAGTCTTTATTCTGAAGATTTTTTATAGTGAGTCTCATGTGGGCTCTGTAATTGTTTTCGGACACGTCCGTCGCGTACTTCTTCGTGGGCAGCAGCATGATGTTGTCGAACACCCAATAGCTGATCGACCTCGGGTACGCCTCCGTGTGGCAGTCGATGGTCACGTCTGTCCCCGCCGGGGCCCCCACCAGCTGGTTGGGCACCCAAATCATGGGGGAGACTGCGCAGACAGAGCAAAGGTGAGAACCGAAGGAAACCGTCAAACTCGGATAATTTCAAGTGATGGGTGATCCCGGTTAGCATGAACGGTTACAGTTCGTGCCCTGGTCAGCCCCAAAAACATACTTGAAACGTGCTCCGCCGTTTAATCTAATCATTATCCACTAATGGGACGGTTTGTATTCAGCCGATCTCTCCCAGCAGATAAATGACGAACTGCTTCGCTTCTCCCCCCTCGCCTCCCCCTGAAACCTTTCTCGACTTCCCGTTTTCTGATTTTCTCCTTGGAAACTTTTCTTTTTTTACTCTTTCCTTAGTCTCAAACTCGGGGGATTATCTGCATTAGTTCTGAATTAGCAATCGGAAATGATTCTCTTCGGATAAACTTGCAAAGGCTAACGCCGTAAAAATTATAACATTCTCAGAATTCGACTAATAAATTTCCCCAACGGATAACAAATAAAAAACACTTCAAAATTTTCGTCATTTAACACTAAAACAGGAAAAGTGGTCGTTTTGACCCTTGGGAGATTTTAATGAGATATTACTTCAAGTGTTTTTTTTATTTGAAAAGTTTTTTATACGCTTTTTTATTTTAAATATGTCGGGGAAAACAATTATTAATTTATTTACATAACTGCTGATTTTAAAATAAGAAGAAAATTACGATGAAGCGGTCATTTCGACCCCTTTCCAGTGTTAAACGATTCTGAATGAAATTTTGAATTTCTATCTAGCGCCACGTGTTAAACAAAATCCCGCGCTTTGGCGAGCCGACCAATCAAAAGCGAGCATTCGGCCAACCAATGAGCGTCGAGTTTGAAAGTAACGGTTCGGTTAGGCGTATGCATCGAAACGTGGAGTGCGTAAATCAATTAAATTTCCCTGGTATCCGCATTCTGAATTTGAAATTTTTCTTTGAGGAGTTTCTTTTTGGAGAAAGGTAAGTCCTGAAGTAATTTCTTCCAAGTTGGGTTTTAAAAACCGAGTCGAAATTCTGAGAGTTCACTTTGGGTAACAAATCCCCGTCTCCGTTGAAAATTTTAATTACGAACCGCGTTCTTATTTCACTTAATTAATATTTTTTTACTAATTATTTGACTCTCGTCTCGCATAATTTTTAAAAATCGATAAATTGAGAATTGTAATTATCCTTCGGCAGCCATTTTTTACTGAAATTAAACGGGGTTGCCACTTAGACAGCATTCGGAGAGGTTTTTTGTGTGTTTGATTCGATTAAATTTAATTAGCACGAACTAATATTAATTAACGTGAGTAAGTAATTCCAGGTGAAGACGAATAATGAGCTTACACTCGACGTCAATGATGATTCTTTTGCTGACGGAGGGTGGAACTCCATTGGAGGCGATGCACAAATAAGCTCCCATTTCCAAACGGCTGATTTTCACCAGGTTTAGGGTTTCTCCCTCATAAACGGAAACTGAAACAAAAAGCTCACTTTAAAAAAAAATAAGTTTCAAGTTTGGCTTTTGACGATTTTCCCCGAAATGTAATTCCGCGCATTCATGTTTTACGGGATAATGGTTTCGTCATCTTTTTTATCCTCCAACAGAAACAAAGGAAGCCTTTTTCCCGAATTTCTCCCTCTTCTTCCCGAACGGAACCGTTCGGCCGATCCCAGTTTGTTTTTAAATTAATATTTTATTGCAAGCTTTGAAGGAGTTTCCGGCCAAGACTGGACTTTATCCCTTTCTCTGTCTCTCTGACTGACGTCGAAAGAAGTTACGAACGATTCCAATCCTAAAAGAAACTCCAAGTAACCGATAAAAAATAATTATTCCTCATTGCAACAGATGGTTGTACAACTCACTTTTGAAAACAAATTAAGAAGTCGTTATTTTATATAACACGAACACCCTATTTGTTTTCGCTTTAAGGGGAGTCATTTGCCGAGCCAAAATGAATTCCGCTCTTTCTGAGGCACATTCTGCATTTTTTGCCCCCCATCTCACGTTTCTTTTACACGTGAGACTTGCAGGGGTTCGTCGTCACCCGAAGGCATTTTGCATTCCACTCCGCTCCTCCAAAGGCCGATCGCAAACGATAAAAGATCACCTCAAATCATGTTAAACAACGTGGCACACATCGAAGACGAAAGTGGTGTAAAAAAGGGGAACGGAAAAAGGGATGTTTTCGAGTTTGTAACGTTCAACTGCAGCAAACGAAAAACTTTTTCTTTGTATTTAAGTGGAATGCAAATACAAATGTCTGATTCCGTGTGCGGAATATTAAACGTTTCTTATAAAGAGAAACAAAAAGAAAAATAAAACGTCAGTTCGGATGCTGCTCCTTAGAAAATAGTTTTTTTCCTATTGAAATTGTTGAAGAAGTCATTCTACAATATGTTCACAGTATATTATGTATGTATGTATGTGATATTGGAATTGTTATTGTATTATTTTTATTAGAAAATAATTTGAATGTTATGACTATAAGATACAATCTGGGGATAAAAATTAGAGAAGTAGCTGCAATTAACAAATTGAAGGTTGTAAAAAGAAGCAGTGGTGCCAATAGAAAAACCTAATGTTCTTCCAAGATGGAGGAGTCGAGACGGCTAATAAAAAGAGTTCCCTCAGCGGCCTTCCGGGTGGGCGAACGCTTAATCGGCCGAACATGACCTGCCCTCGGGGAGAACCGACAGATGCAAACGACCGACAGCGCATTCAATCTCCGGCAGAAATAATTCCTTTTCCCCAAGGAAGTGCACACACCTGTTCGGTTCCGTGCAGGAGACAACTCAGATTCGCATCGTCACGTTTCCGAAGACAAATCACTGTGCAACGTGTGAAGTGCTCCAAAAAGGCTGTGGGAAGGAACGAAGCCATGTTGGGTTTTTAAAAGTGGACATTATCACTTTTACAGAGCGAATCTGAGTGAGCCCTTCATTTTCACTTTTATACTGATACCTTTATCCATTTTGTATAAGTTTGTCTTTTATATTGTTAAATTTTAATTTATGTTATGTTATTTATTGAATTTATGTTACTTAAGGTTTATTTAGCTTTTAAATTTATATTTAACTTATTGACTGTTAAGATTTTATTTAATTTTTATTATATTTGTTTATCTAACTTATAATGTCATATTTAATTTGTTAATTCTGCATATTTTACTTACTTTAAAAGTTATAACTGTTTATCTTTGGATCTGTAGCTAATTTATAACTTTGTTTTGATTATTGTTTATAAAAAATTTGTTGCTTATACTCCCTTAATGTCCTTGAGCGAGATAAGGCTAAATTATTATATTATATTATAGTTTTAATAATATTATTGTTGTAAATAGTTGACCCGAAATTAAAATAATTAAAAATATTTAATCTTATTTTCTTAATGCTTAATTTAAGAATTTTAGTTTTATTTTACCAATATCTATTATTAGTAATCTTAATGGAAAAAATAAATTAATTAATAATTTAAAAAATAACCGTTGAACGTTGAACGGTCGAGGGGAGAGAGGAATTTGCAGAAGGGACGGAAGCGCATCCGCCATTGTTGCAATGAATGGGGCTTTTTTATTTGTATTATTTCCTGATCGGTATTTCGAGATATTTTACCAAGTCCAATAGTCAAAATTGGATTTGGGTGGAAAGGAAGTTCGCATACATCATTTATTTCTTTCTGATTGCTCCCTCAGTTGAATATTTGAAACATTTTATGTTATAAAAGTCAGATTTTTAACTGCAGCGCCGTTTGAACGCATCAATTCAAACTCTCTTCGCTCCGACCATTATATATTAACGGCTTCTTAATAAATTATTCTCACACCCGCACGCCCCATATTTTACCACTTACAGAGCTCTTTTAATTTATTATCAATTCGCGACTTCGTGCTCTTATCACT
>JAQIBA010000221.1:0-66842 GCA_028293925.1 Brueelia nebulosa
GGACCCGACTGGGGCCGTACGTAGTCGGGATGGCGGTGGGCGTCTATTTGGCCAGGATCAACTGCAAGGCGACGTACCACAAAGTGAGTACAAATGCTTTTTGTGTGTTCCTATGCTTATATGCAATTTATCACTACTAAAACAACAACTACTACTACTACTCATATCCTATTTATTTACCTAATTTTATTATTTTTATTTCTTATTATTATTTACTTTTTATGCTACAGTTATATAGTGGTAGTATTGATGCTCCTAATTTTCTATTGCTATTACTTTTCTACTACTATAATTCCCGTGATACTTTTACTACTTTGTTGCTATAAATTTGAAGCTGCGTCAATTACTTTTCTACTAAAATTTACTTTTAGTGCTCACCGCTCTGATACGATTTCTTTCAGGGCCTGGTCGCCTTCCTCTGGGTCGCCTCCATGCTCATGACCTTCGTCCTCGTCCACGGCCTCTACGGCGAGCTGGGACAGGTGGAGTCCGCCGCGTACGTCGCCCTGAGCCACACCGCGTGGGCCCTCGCCATCAGCTGGGTGGTCGTCGCCTGCGTCACCGGCCACGGGGGCCCCGTCAACGCCATCCTCTCCTCCCCCATCTTCGCCCCCCTCAGCCGCCTCACCTACTGCGCCTACCTCCTGCACCCCCTCATCATGCTCTCCGCCATGGCGCACATGGACGGCCCCGTCCACCTCCAGCGGGACACCATGGTCATCGCCATCTTCGGCTACTTCCTCGTCTCCTACCTGGCCTCCATGGTGCTCACGGTGGCGCTCGAGGCCCCGGCCGTGGCCCTCCTCAACAAGTTCCACCCGCTCAAGAAGAAGATGAAGTAGGGCCCAGGGCCGCCTTCAAGCTAGTCACCGCCAGCAGGCGTTCGCGGGGGCGCCGCCCTCTCGCGTTGTTGTTATTCCCTTTATCTGTAATAATTATAATATAGAGTAGTGTAGTGAGTGTGACGTGTCTGGCCGTGAAGGCCACCCGGTCGACGAAGTGGGTGACGAGAGTCACACAGCGTGACCGCGTGAGCCACATACCTCCTTTGCCCGTGAGAAGAAGAGCCGCTAATTGGTCCACCGCTCGGACATTTCTCCGACCACGTGCTCCGGTTGCGTAACTTCCCGCTCGTACGTACGCTCACTTTCTACCGCCTTCTGAAAGTAGGTTTCGCTTGGTCAGTTCGGGGGGCGGGGCGGTGGGGGAGGGGCTGTTTTGCGTAATCGGTTGGGGCACATCTTCGGAGATGCACGTAATGGAAGCTGAGCGGTTACGTGATTGTGTCGGGTACGTACGTACGCGAATGGGAAGTGAGGTGGCGGGGTTTGGCAAGGTCAGGTCGTATTCCTTTGGCTCGAGTCCTTTCCTTCCTTTGGGAGGTTTGCGTAAGTCACGTTTCCGTGTCGATTGAATCTCGGAATCGATCGGGAGCCAAATCGGGGAAAAAACGTTTCCGTCGGTGGCGACGAAGTGTTTTGTAATCGCAATTTGGCAATTGCGAATTGCATTCGAATGTGGACGGCCATTTTTTCACTAAACTGTAAAATGAAAGTAATTTTTATGTATATACCGCATTTTCTACTCTGCATGTTATACAAATTTTTAAAAAATACGGGAAATATTGTAACAAATTTCTGAACAAATAAAATTGTTATTGTTACATTATATTATATATAATATACTGTATACTATATTACTTCTTTGCATATTATTATATTTTACCATCAGTTTTTAATTTTAATGTTGAGAAACCAAACTTATACAATATATTAATATGATTATATAAAAAGTATAATTATTATAAAAAATAAATATATGTAAAATAAATTACAATATCGATCTAATCCAAACATAAATTATAAAAAAATATAGAATAAGTATAAAAATTAAATAAAATACATAAATAACAACGTAAATGCATTCATAATATATAATGTATAAATAAATATGAAAATTAAATTGTTTAAAACATTGATAAAACCCATTAAGAGATTATAAAAAATTATTTAAAATATAATAAATAATTATAAATTTTGCAATATTAAATTATAAGTTATTATATTTTTATAAATATTAAAAAAATTCTAAATGGCAGTGGTTTGTGTTCAATAAAAAATGAAGAGCCGCCATTTAATGTCCCCGTGTTTGAATTATTTCCCCTCTTTTATTACTTTTTCATTAATCACCGTCCTCTAATTCCGAGAATCCATCTCGTCCTCTTTTCATCAATGTTTGCCAACAAACAAACATCTCCGACATAAACCGCTTGCCCAACAACCAACAACCGCCTTTTCATCTTCAAATATTGCCAATCCTCCAAAACACCGCCATTTCCCACAAAACCCCGCCGCTCGTTAACCCAATGCACTCATTCCGCTCTGACAAGGCAAACCACCGCCTGCTGTCATCGACAGGGCCGGAAGCAGGATTTCCTGGAGCGACAGCGGCCACATCCGGTGTCGCCAGATGGCGGACAGATGTCGCGGAAGGGGCGTCCGCCATGTTGTCGCATCCGGCGAGGACTTCCGGTTCCGGAGGAGCGGTTGGCGGTTGAGGAAAGGAGGTTAGTGATGGGCGACCTTTCGGTGATGAGGGCGACCTTTGCCTGTGCCAAATATGGCGGCGACCTGTTATTTTGTCTTCCCGCGAGGAGCGCTCATCAAGGGAGATTGTGCAATGAGGAGAGTTCTCCTGAGAATGGGAAAATAAGTTGAGAAATTCTTTTTCTAGAATGTGGGAAAGGACAGGACAGACTGAAATACAAACCGAAACGAGGGACAAGTTCAACATGAGGTGTCCTACAACATCCATAAAACAATAAATAATACAACTACAACACGACAAATACTAAAACAAATACAATACGATTGACGAAAAACGCGGTAAATGATAGAAAATTACAACACTACAACAATAAAAGGAAAAATACTCCAAAGCCACAACCCACAAATGCTATACCTACAACACGACGGATACTGAAACAACTACAATATGAAAAACCCTACAATACATAAATGCTGCCACAGCTACAATATAACAAACAATAAAAAACTACAAAATGACGAATGATTCAAAACTACAAAAGGGTGAATCCCGCATATACAACAAATTTTACAACCGCCACAAAATGAAAATTACTACAACCGCCACACAATTACAATTACTACAAACGACACAAAATGACAAATACAAGAGAAAAGAAACAAATGACAAATGCTTAACGACAACTACCACAGCTACAGCTCGGCACACAGCCACAGCTGCTGTCGTCCTCTTCCTCCCCCTGCAGCTTCCCCCAAAGGCCCAAGGCCCAAAGGCCCACCAAGAGAAGGTCCCACTGCCCCTCTCCCAGAGTCACAACTCCCGAGAGTGCGACCGATTGTCCGTGCCTGCGTGTGAGTGCGAGGTCCCCACCATTCCCGGCAAAGTGTGATGGCGCGGGGGTCCATTCAGTGCTCGTTCGGCTGTTTGAGGGAGCGGAGTGGCATGGCGACCATGAGGATGCTCGGGGTGCTGTGGGTGCTGTGGGTGCTGGGGATGTGCGGGCGGTGCCGCGGGGAGAACCGGACGGAGACGAGCTTCGGGTGGCTGTCGCGGGTGTTCGATCCCTGGGCGTTGGGGAACCTGTCGGAGGCGGGGGTTGGCGCGGGGTGCCGGAGGGACATGGAGTCCTTCGTGGAGAGCCTTCGGAGGGAGGAGCTGTGGGCAGTGAAGAGTGAGTGTCGACGCGGAGTCTGTCGCATTCCGACAAATGTCGCGGTTATTCAACGAATTGCGTCACGAGATGACTGAATTTGAGAAGAGTTCCTGTTCCATGGATGCAACTCAACTGTGGGGTGGTGTTGAAGTGTTGGGGTGGCTTTTGTCAAATCTGAATTGGAGTCCAAACCCCATTGGCCCGGGGGTGAAAGAAGTCATCCTTTGTGGGGAGTCTGAAGGTCGAGGGGAGGTTAAGGCGAACACCTCCTCCGTTGTGGCATTGTTCGGTTTTCCGTAGGAGTGGTTGCCACCCATCGGAGTGAAATTGTTACGGAAGAGTTCAGAATTCTTTCATTAGAAGGAAAAACCGATGACATTAGTCTTTCTAAAACACAGAAATTCTTTTACTGTATCCCCTCTCCTTGAATGAAATCACGAGTGGAAACTCGTGTCAGAAGAAATGAAAAAAGGAAGATACAAGTAAAGGAAGTTCAAGTAATATAGTAAAAAATGGATAAATAAAAGAAGAAAAAAGGCAAAAAATCGAAAGCAGAAGAATTGAAAAGATCGAAAAAATAAAGAAAACTGGAAAAATAGATCAACTTGAAAAATAAATAAATAACGAATAAAAAAAACAAAGAAGTAAAGAAGATAAATACAGACGAAAAATCAAAGAAAAGAAAAAAGAAAGAAGAGAAAAAAAAAAGCGATTAAAGGAAAAATAAAAATAGAAAAAGGGGAAAAAATAAAAAGAAAGGACAAGAGGAGCAATAAAAAAAAAAAGAGACAAAGAGAGAGAGAGAGAGAGAAAGAAAGAGGCAAAGAGAAGGACAGAAAGAGAAGAAAATAAATGGAAAAGGAACAAGAGAGAGAGAAAGAGCGAGGGAATGAGAGGAAGAAGGAATGAAAGAAAGAAAGGAAGAGGGGAAAAAAGGAGAAAGAAAAAGGAGAGAAAGAAAAGAAAGAAAGAAAGAGAGAGAGCGTGAGAACGACAGGAAGAAGGAATGAAAGAAAGAAAGGAAGAGGGAAAGAAAAGGAGGAAGAAAAAAAGAGAGAAAGAAAGAAAAAAGATAAAAAAACGGAAAAAACAAAAACAATAAAGACAAGAAGCGACAACTACCCCTAACCCCGTTCATCCCCACTCACCCCCCAACTCTTTCCCAACAACCCCCTCTCTCCTCAACGACCATCCCAAGTGAATCAATGACCAAGGCAAACACCGGCGGTTATTTCATGTGAGCGAGAAACGATGTTAGTAGGCAAAAGGCGTTGCATAAGGCCATTTATGTAATTCCGCGAGAACAGAGTTGGATAACTTCCTCGCGCCCTCTTTCACCCCCAGCGCGGCCTTCATCCCCCAGCCCCCACCCCTCGGCAGACTGGGCTGGAGTGGCAGGGTGTCGCGGTGAAAGGCGGTGTCAATGCCAGCGAGGTGGTGAGCAGCTCTCGCAAACTAGTTTGGAATTAATTCAGGTTGTTGAGACATCGCGGGAGGAGCGAATGACGCAGAAGAGAGGAATGATGAAATAAGGGAAGATGAAGACGAAAGAAGAAAAGAGAAGAAAACACCATTCGTAATTGCTCGTCTCGACTTTTTCCATTTTCTATTTCTCCACTTGAAATCTTTTTTCTTTTCGATTAAGGGTTATTTATTTTCAAGGTTACTAAAATTCGTTAGACTAAAGAGTCTAAAATTTGCGGCAAAAATGTTCAGTTTTTCTCAGTCACCGATCTCTTTCACTTTTACATTTAATTCACCGCCATTTTAAAACTGAAAACTAAAAAGTTACCGACCTTTAGTTTCGATTTCAGTTCCTTCCTCTTCGATTACAAAACTTTGCCTTGGAATAATTCGGACAAAAATGGCGACCGCTGCTTGGGATTTTCAAACCCATTTTCACTTCATCGAAACTCGTAACGGACATAACCGCCTTCTGCTTCGCGCAGAGGGCAACAGAGCGATCGGGTTCTGTTGTCGCCCTGCGGGTTAGTTCGGCCGGCGCCGACAGATGACGCGCTTCTCCTCTTCTTGTTCGCTCTCTGGAATTTGGGGAAATCGGTTGAGTTGGTTAAGTGGCAATGTCAGCTGTACCAATTGGCTCTGCGCCAAGGTCAATGCGATGTCTTTCGTAATGGATTCCCGCCTTTCGCCGGCAGGTCGACGACTCGTTTCTTCAATCGGTTGATTGATCACTTATCATTTCATCTTCTCTCTTTGCTCTCATCTATCCGGTCTTTCTTTTGGAGTTAATGCTGGGAATGAATGTTTCTTCTTCTCTTTCTTTTTAATCTGTTTTAGCTTTCCTTCTACTCTTTCTTCTTTTCTTTTTCTTAATCTTCTATTTATCTTTTCCCACTTTTTCTCTTCATTTCTTGAATTCTTCTTCTCGTCTTTTCCTTTTTCTTTTTCTTCTTCATTATCTATTTCTTAAATAATTTTTTTTCTTTTTTTCCTGACGTTTTTTATAATTCTCTTGTTTTTTCCCCTTTTTTCTTTTTATAAGTTTCTCTTCTTCTTCTCCTCTTTTTCTGCTTCTCTTTCTTTTTGATGTGTTTTATCTTTCCTTCTATTCTTTCTTATTTTCTTTTTCTAGTCTTGTTTTTCTTAATCTTCTATATATCTTTTCCCAATTTTTCTCTTCTGTTTCTTAAATTCGTCTTCTCTTTTTTCCTTTTTCTTTTTCTTCTTCATTATCTATTCTTTTTTCTAATTCTCTTGTTCTTCTTCCACTTTTTTCTTTGTAAAAGTTTCTCTTCTTCTTCTCTTCTTTTTTCTTGTTTCTTCTTTTCTTCCCTTTTTTTAATTCTATCTTTCTTCTTCCTCTCTTTTTATTTTTCTTCTTCTCTCTTTTTATTTTTCTTCTTCTCTCTTTCTCTTTTATCCTCCCCTGCTCTACTATTTTTTAGCCTTATATAAAAGCCTTTTACGTACATATATATCATGGCAAAATGGCTGCCATCACGTGGTTCAGACCACTTTCACTTCGCTGGCAAAGGGAGGAAAACTCTCCCCGAACCACCCGCCCTTCCAACCTCACTTCCCCATTGCCCCGCCCTTTTCCCTTCTCTCTCCCCTCCCCCCAACGCATTCGACACCACAAAATAATGTCCCCTTTCGGGACAAACACTCCAATTGTTTGCTTTCGTGGAAATACTCACGCAACGGCATTAATAGGCAATCGATTGTTATGCGCTGACCCCATCCGATGATGGAACCACTTTCTCCGCGCACACACAAAGTGTCCGCAACTGTCACCAGCCCATTCCGGGCATTATGCAACCGGTGCACAGCTGACCGCTGACGAGGCGTTCTGTTCCAGTGTCCGACTCCAGCGGGCGCTACTCGTCGCAGTTCTTCTTCGGGAACGACTACATGCTGGGCTCGCAGACGCTGTGCGGGGAGCTGTCCAAGGCCCGGGGGCAGAGCGGGGCGCCGCCCTTCGGGGTGGGCTTCCACATCGCGAGGCTGGTCGTGAAGCTGTCCTCGAAGCTCACGCCGAGGGTGAGTGGAGTTGCGTGTGTCTGCAACGGTCGAGAGGCGATTGGTTAATTGGCCCAGATAGAGTGGACTCGCAATGGGTGCAGTGGTCGCATGCAATTCCGCGGGAAATACAACCGGTGTAACCCAGGGCAGGACCGGTGATGAAAGAATCACTTGCAATAATAAGCCTGCGTTAAGTTAATTTATATTTATTTGCTCTCGTTCTGTTTTTTCTCCTTCATTTTGATCTTCTACTTTTAATTCTCTTTCTCTCATTGTTTTTTCTTCTTCCTATCATCCATTTCTCTCTCTTCTATTCTTTTTCTCTTTTTTTCTCATTCTTTTCACTAATTTTCCTTTATTTTCTTCTTTTACTCTTTTTTCTTTTTCATTTCTTTGTCATTTTTTCGGCTCTTCTTTTTCTAATCTTCTGTACTTCTTATCTTTTACTTTCTCTTATTTCTGTGCCTTCTTCTAATTTTCCTTTTTATCATTTCATTCTCCTCACTTCATCTGTTTCTTTTTTCTCTCTCAAAGATGTACCACTGAAGTTATAACATATAAAAAGCTTTTTTGTCACCGACGAAATACAGAAAAAGCCGGCAAAATATAAATAAAATATAAAAATATATCAAAATATAAGCAAAACTATGTAGTCATTGAACTTATCTTCACCACCCCTTATATTTCAGAGGAGACGCCAAAAATTAAATATATTGTATATTATTCTCGGCAAATAATGTGGACTGAAAAGTGACCGGTGATCTGTTATTAGTTCGTAACTAACACTATTGTCTTTGATTGAGGTCAAAGACAAGTGGTAAAGGTGAGGTCGCCGGCACCTCCCGGTCGACCACCTCTCGAGAGAGAGTGAAAGCCGCCCGAAGACAGACAAAAGCCTCGGCCAGGGTCATCTCGACCGTTTTGTCGCCCCCCTCGGGACCGACAAAGTGGTCCAAGTGTCCGACATTTTGGCCACCGACCGTCAGTCTTTGCCGGAGGGATTGTGCAACCCGTCCGTCAGTCTCATTAAATATTCTTGCATAATTGCGTCTTTTGCGCAAGTTAATTAATCGAGTTGTTGCGCAGAAACTGTCGCCCCCCCCCCTCAAACCATCGCCAAAAATAATTCCTAAAAAACCGAAAAGACGAGGCTCCTCTTAAGTGGTTTTGACAGAGAGCCGTGGCCTTGGGAAGCGGTGATCAGAGGAAAAACCCTCCAAGTCTCAATGATTGATTTAATACCTGCTTTCAGGAGCGACTTCTGTTCTTGGGGTTGTGCCTCCCCTCGTCCTGTTCAAGCGAGGAAATAGCCAGCATGCTCGCCCACCAGTACAGCTCCTCCTCACTCAAGGAAAAAGCCTCCATGACTGTCGCCAGAGTGCGACCAGTTCCCGGGAACTACTCTCTGTTGGAGGACAAGAGATTTTTCGCTTTAGGGTCAGTGCGACAGCATCCACTGTAGTGCTGAAGCTCTCGCTGCTGACACGTTTCAATCCGTTTTAGGGGCTCGATACTGGTGATACTGTTTCTCATGGCGATCGGAACGGTGTTGGAGTTCGTAATGAATCACCAGAGAAATCGGAAGCGGGAGAGTAAAGAAGAAGGGGCGAGAAGCGAGGAGAGAACGGATGTCGAGAACAACAATGGGAAGAAAGGCACGTTCGAGTTCAAGGGGAAGGCGAACGTGTACAAAGTGAGCAAGAAGGACGGGGTGGAGGTGAAGGAGAAGAAAGAAGACAAACCGGAGGCGACAGCGGAAGAACCAAAGAAGAGTAAGCCTCGCTGTCGCCATTTTTCGAGCACTCACCTCGTCCGCTGCAGTTCCGCTTCTCTTGCAGATCCCTTCGCGGAGTTTTTCCTCTCGTTTTCCGTGCTGTCGAACGCCAGCAAGATCCTCAACTGTTCGGGAGGTTCTGAAGACTCCCTTAATTCTGTTCACGGGCTGCGGTTCTTCAGTCTCGCTTGGGTCGTTTTGGTCCACACTTATCTGCAGATATTCGCCATTGGAGGTGGGTATGCAACTGGAAATACATGAACCCATTGGAGGAGTGTGTAACCGGTTACGAAGGGGCGTACGCCTCATTAAAATTGGGTATGCAATCGGTGACGCAGGAGTGTACTCCCAAACATCGGGTGTTTATTCTTGGGCGAAGGCTTTGAGACCATTGGCTGCTGTTGGTTGCAGAAAACAAAGGTCTGCGGGCAGTGACGGAGCGGAAGTTCATCTACCACATCGTCGGCAACGCCACCTACTCAGTCGATTCCTTCTTCATCATAAGCGGTCTGCTGATGTCGTACCTGTACTTCAACAGCAACAAGGGAGATGTCAGGGTGGACACATTTCCTATGATGTTGGGGAAGTTTTTCAAGCTCGTATTGTACCGGTTTGTGAGGTGAGCGTTGTGGTGGCGGTGGGCGAAGTGCGAGTGTGTGGCGTCATTCTGGGACTGTTCGCAGACTGACTCCCGTGTACCTGGTCGTCCTGGGGATAGTTCACCTGACGATGACCTTTCTCAAGGACATTTCCGTATTTGAAACGCCTCTTATAGTCGATCTCAACTGTGAGAGCTTCTGGTGGAGGAATATTCTCTACGTGAATAACCTTTTCCCGAGGAAAGAAATGGTAAGAAAGAATAATTCGTATTTTATATAATTTCGTTTTTTTCGTCAATTCTTTTTCTTCTGCAATTCTTCATCTTCTTCTACTGTTTTTTGCGTTTTTTCATCTATGTTTTTTTTCTCCTCTGGTCTTCCATGCTTTTTTTCTTCTTTCATCTTCCACTTCTTTTTCCTATCTTCTCTTTCTTTTTTTGTCCTTTTCTGTTTTTCTCATCCTTCTTTTCACACCTCTTCTCTTCTTCAACTGAATCAAAAAAATGTTAATTTTTTTATTCAACGACGTGTCTTCTTCCAGTGCATGCTCTGGAGCTGGTACATGGCGGCGGACACCCAGTTTTTTGTCCTCAGTGCCATTCTTCTTCTCCTCGCAAAAAAGTAAGTTCCCAGCACGCTCCAATCTCTTTCTCTCTCTCTATCCTCCCGTGACCTCCGCATTTCTCTTTTCAGATACTTCAAACTCTCCGTCGTGACGCTCTTCCTCGTCCTCCTCAGCTCCTGGTGCACGACGGCCTACATCGCCTACGTCAACCAGTTCAGGGCGAGGGTGCAGGAACCCCTCGCCCTCTTCGACGAGCTCTACGACAAGCCCTGGACGAGAATCGGCCCCTATGTGGTGGGCATGTGCGCGGGCTGGCTGCTCAGCGAGAAGAACTGCAAGATGTCCATCCCTCCGGTATGAACCCTTTGCCCGGGGGACGTCCCATCGAGGCTGTAAATGGCGTCTTCTGTTGCAGGTGGCCGCGGTGGCAGGTTGGCTGCTGTCGCTGGGCGGTCTGGTGGGTCTAGTCTTCTGCCTGGGGGACGGGTTCGGGGTGGCGGAGTCGGCGGTGTATGCGTCCTTGGGTCATACGGCGTGGGGGGTGTGTCTGGCGTGGATAGTGGTGGCGTGCCGCTGTGGTTATGGAGGTGAGAGCCGAACTGAGGGGAGGTTTTCTCTGTTCGGGAAGTGAACTGTATTTAATTACAGGTTGGATCAATTCTCTGCTGTCGTATCGAGCTTTCTTCCCGTTCAGTAGACTGACATACTGTGCTTATCTGGTGCATCCGGTGATTATGTTCCTGACAAATTATGTAATGGACGGTCCTTTCCATATGCATAATGGCGTTGTAGTAAGTTTCACAGTATAATTCACTTAGAGCATTTTTTAAAAGTTATGTCCACAATGAAATCCCATTTTTTTCACCCTCGAACATCGCCTCCATAAATTGATATACATTAAACTAAATAAATATACACAAATAATAAATAATATAATGGAAAATTAGGTAATATTTAAATATTTATTATAGTTTTAATAATATCGAGATGTTATTTTTAAGGGTACTAAAAAGAATGGAACATTTTATTTTAGAATACATAAAGGTTATTTTATTTTTGTGAGGTATATTTTTATATATATTTATGATATTTTATTACTGAGGAATTTATTATTATAAATTTGATTTGTCTTCCTTTTTTGAGGGAATATTTGTTATTATATTGAATTATTGTTATCGATATATAAAAATGTATACAATTTTATTTAACATATTCATTTGCATTCCTTTTGATTTCGGTATTGTATTCGGCTTTTGTATTTTCATAATTATATTTATTTATTTTTTTACAAAACTATTATATGTTACTCAGTGTTAGAGGTATACTTTTGTGTAGGATATAGATTTCTTACCTTATTCGATTGACCTCCCAGTGATATATAATATAATTAATTGTAGTCTTCTTCGTTTGCTAGAAAAAAGAAAGCATTGGTTTATTTCTTCCAGGTGATCATATTCTTCGGTAACTTGCTCACCTCCTACCTGCTCTCGTTTCTCCTGTCGCTCGCATTCGAAGCTCCCTTCGTCAGACTGCTCAAACTCGCCCTGTCGCCGCAGAAGAACCGGTAACCACCGACATTCCTTCCAATCGTCTCCGCCCGAATCGGGGCCACGTTGCGCAACGCGGTCCTCCCGAAACAGTCGCTCGTCGTGAAAAACACCAAAACTGGTGACGACTCTTCATCCGCGACCTCAATTACGGAGCCTTCGCATTTTCACGCAGTTCCTCAGTTTTTTGCTGTCGAGGGAAAGTCTGCCGATGGTCGCCGTCACGGTCAGGTACGGCGGGAGTGAACTGGCCCGGATCGCCATTTTGGAGGGCGAGGAGAGAGTGTGGCTGTCGGCGGTTGGGGACCGCAGGAAGGAGAGGCTCGACCTTCGTAGCTGAGGGCATAAAGAAGCGAAATGAGTGTGGGTTTGGCCTCCTTGACATTTGCGGGGAGAAGACGTCGTTGAGGAAAATGTTTTTGCGGAAGGTACTTGAGGGGAAACCGCAAAAGGAGTTTTCTTTTTTTAGAGAACAAAAGTCAATCAGCTGAGGACAATCTGTGACGTCACCGCCTTTATTGATCGTCCCGGAGTTTATATAATTGCTCTAAATATTTTAAATTGGTTTATTGTATATAATATTATTGTTTTAATGGAACAATGGCCTGGTGTAACAATGACGATTGCAAACCGAATCTCTTTATTCGAATGAATAGAGAATAACAGTTGTGAAAATTTTAGATGTTGAAGATGAAGACGAGTTTTTTTTTTTTAAATTTATCTGTTATGTCGCTCTTTGGGGGTGATTTGACAGAAACGGTGAATTCAATAAAATCGTTTGAAAAACATTACCAATTTTTTCTGCTATTATCCTAACATCGTATTGTTACAATACGATTAAGGTTCCGCCTAAATTTCTTCCAAAAACCAGTATTTGGTGTTTTCTCTCGGTGAGATCGTTTTCGACTTTTCCTTGAAAAATTTCAAGGCGATCGACTTACATTAAAATCGAAAATGATGACCGACGGGGTTATTAAAACAGTCAAAATTACGATAATAATGAAATGTGTCTGAGGGACTGACACAATAACGGTCGCAGTGGAATACAATTGTTGCTGCGAAAGACTCAATTGTATTCTATGTTATCAAATTACAAAATATAAAACAGAATTTGAAGTTACAAACAAGAATGAAATGAGTGAAGAAACAAAAAAAGGTGAGGCAGAAGTCTCGAAAGGATCAAAGTGCACTTTAATTTGTGGTGACTTTAATTTCAACAGAAGACATAAACACAAACATTAAAATATTAACATTTAAAAATGTCTTACGCTTATCAACACCCCACGCCCTGAAAACTAACCTCATGTTTCCGCCATTTTAATTATTGTGAACTTCGCACGACGTCATAAAATCGAGTTTTATTTCTATTATTTTGAGAAATTTAGTTGGGGGTGGTATTTAATAAATAAACAAAAAGTATACAATAAATTAATAAACAATAATTATATACTAAATAAGTAAACATTAAGTAATAATAAATAATGTGCAGATGATTAGACAATCCATAGATAAATCACATATAAATAAATAGATAAGCACGCAAGAATAAACAGGAAACCGATAATTAAATAGACATGTAATGGAACACGAATTAATAATAAAACCTTATAAAATAAATAAATAAACAATATATATATTATATAACTGTAAATTTGCAACAGAATATAAACAAAATTATAGCAAAATAAATAGATAACACACAAGAATAAACAGAAAGCGAAGAAATAATAAAATATTTTATAAATAATACTAAATATATATAAACGGTAAATCCATTTAAAAATAACAAAATTTTTATGTAAAAAATTATTAATATTTTTATTTATTCATTTTATGACCGGCTCTTCTCGGGCTCATCAATAATTAATCATTAATTACAGTAATTATGTCAATTTACAATGATTTTATCAACTAAGATATATTAACATGACAGTGCGTGATGAGCATCAGGTGAATTAGAATAGCGGAAAGCGAGAATCAGGTTCCATGACTCGCCACGGGGAGCGCACGTGTCAAGGTACCACGTGACCTTGGCGCCCACTCGAAAGGTTCCCGAGGGCCGACTCGAGAGCACCTCAGCAATCGACCTTAGTCTCGAGGAACCTTTTCTTTGTCCGCGGTGATGCAACCCCTTCCCGGCCGCCATGCCTCCGAACAAGAGTGGGAAAGTAGGACACACAGTGCGATGTGAGTAGCGCCGGCTGCTTTTCATTAGTCATTGTTTCCTTGCATAACACCACACAGCCGAGAGTAACTCACCCGAATGGAGAGTTCGTCCTTCCTCTTCCCGCCGAATGGGAGCCTTCGTGGAGGGGTCGAACCGCCGCGAAAAGGCTTTCGTCAGTCCTCGATGGGATACAACACCGCAAAATGACTGTAATAAACGAAATTGTTTCTCTTTAATTAGCCAATCCGGCAAAAGATGAACTTCGCTGAAGGACTCGTGGGTTTCGTGCATCTTTCGCACGCTCCGTTGTCTCCTCAAGGTCTTCGGGGGACTGGTCACCACTGTGGCGAATCGGAGGAGAAAACCTTCATTGGCACTTATTTGGGAGGTTGGGGAAGAGATTATCCCGAAAGAGAGCAGCGAACAGGGAAGAAGAGGAAATAATACCTTCTATTCTTCGGCTAAAATTTTCCGGAAGTGTTCGTACTGAAATAATAAATTTGTGAGGACAGCGGTGACTGAATGTGAAAAGATTTGGATTAGGGAACAGAAGGGAAGGGGTTCGAATCCCAACGGCAGAGAAAGGTTTCTCATTCTTTTTAGATTTTAAAATTAATTTTAGCTATTTTAGGTTTTAGACTATAAAGCCCCATCTGTCGGAGTGTGATCTAAACAAAAGACTTTTCAGTCAAAGGTACTGTTATTGTTATGGATAAAAATGAAGAAAGAAAGAATGAAAGAATTGAGAAGGGAAAGAGAGAAAGGAAAAAAGACGTTTAAAAAGGAGAGAAAAAGATAAAAAAAGAAATAAAGAGATAAAAAAGAAAATAATGAAATTAAAAGGGAAAACAGAAAGAAAAAAAGAAAGAGAGAGAAATAGAAAAAAAGAGAAAAGACATAAAATAAAATATGGGAAAAGATAGAAAATTAAAAGAGAGAAAAAAGAAATGATTAATTCATTCTGAGAAGTGAATTTCTCACTTAAAATTGAATAACACAACGTTAACACCAGTAACGGTGTTACCGGTCAAACTGACCGCCTTTTCTACTCCTTTGATAATAATATATTATAATTACAAAATTGCCATAATCTTTTCTCGGAGTTAATAAATCTTTTTGTGTGCATCATTTATTTATTTATTTGTTTCAGACATCTTAATCCGTTATCTTTTTCTCTTCTCTCGGTGTTTTGTATTATCATTTTTTCCCTCTTCGATCCATACTTTCTCAGTTATCAGCTTCGGTTTTTCTTTTCATTTCCCTCTCCGCCAAACAATTTTTGTAATGCAGTTGTGAACTCCGAATGCAAATTATAAAAGTGTTAAAATTACACATTCAAAGCAGATAATCGTATAATTTAATTTCAAATACATTCTCTCTCCTCCTCCTCCGCCTTTCACTTCCTTCCAACCCCCCACCCCGTCCTCCCCTCCCATCTTATGCTTAGCTTATGCCGGATTCACTCGACAGACGATCGCAACCGGATTTAAAGAAATTCGACTTAAGTGGTGGTTGACATCGCCTAATGATTTGTTTAAAAAATAGATTTCTATAATAAATTAGTAGAAATAATAGGAGATAATCATTTTCCAACCCAATAATCGATGTTTATTTAAAAATTTAACGAAATAATTATAATAAATAATAATTAGGTATTAATAAATGAGTTTTTGGCCAACTTTGAAAAGTTTTGATTCCAAAAAAGAGAAGAAAATAAGAAGAATAAGAAGAGAATAAAAAGAGATTGAGAACAAGAAGAAATAAAAAAGTGATATAAATATATATATTTTTATTTTAAATAGATAAATTTGTAATATATATTTTAAATAAGATATATTAAAAAGAGAAGAAGTTACAGAAGAAAATAATAAGGAGAAGAAAAGAATAATAAGAGATTGAAAAGAGGAACAAATAAGAATGTGATATACATTAGACATAATTTATATATAAACAGATTGGCTTTGGGTTTATTATTATTAAACTTAAAATAGGCTTAATTTTAATTATTTAAGTACCAAAACAAAGAACGAAAGAAATAAAATTCTCTTCGAAATTGAAATTTTGAAAGAAATATTGATAAATAAAAAAATAAAATTATATAAATAAAATAAATAAAATAATAAAATAATAAAAAATTAAAAAAACAAATAATAAAAAAATAAATAAACACTGAAACGTTTTAGAAGATACATTCATAAATGGAAGAATACATAAATACATAAACAAGAAAACATTTGGAATACATAAATGGAAGAATATATAAATACATATGCAAGAAAACATAAATAATACACAAAGGAAGGATTTATACATAAATGGAAGAATACATTAACACTTATACAAGAATACATAAAGGAAGGATATATACATAAATAATATTATTAATTATTCTATTAATACATATACAAGAAAACGTAAAGAACACATAAAAAGGATTTATACATAAATGGAAGAATACATAAAGAATACATAAATAAAGGAAAAAATTTAAATTTGATAAAATTTCTAATTAAAAATTTAAATCAAATGCGTTACTGTTATTATAACTGCGCCAATTATTGTATCTTTTGTATTTCCTTTCATCCCCTTAACGGACACACCTCGGGATTCCGTTACCGCAGAGGGTTCCACAACCCCCGAGCCAATTAACGGTACCTCCTCCCGAAATAGTCGGTCAGGGACGGAGCCAGGGCCCGAGAATTGTCCCGCGGCTTCATGTGGCTGTCCGGGCGACAAAACACAAGAGGCGGACACAATGGTGTGAATGGTCTGTCATGTCGGCGTCCCTCGTCCCTTTCTTCGTATTTAACACCGAATTCCTTTCCGTTATTAACGTGAAACTCATTACGTCATAAATAAAACTATTATATTGTTTATTGTCGTAATTTCAGGGATTTTCAAGCGAACAGAACCGAATTGTGTTTGTGGGTTAGGGAAACCTGAATCGTTGCACTAAGCTCTCGTCTCCTCTTAATATTTTACATAACCGAAGAGAAACCGAATGTCTGATTGATTTCCCGGTAGTCGTTTTGTTTGGGGTTCTAATTAGCGTGGCCACTGTTTAGCGGTGCTTTCCCTGCCCGGGAGGGGAAAGGGGATCACCTCCTAACCTCGGGAGGCTAATCATTCCTCGCATTGGGACGATATGTCGGGGAGAAAGTGCAATGGCGTCAGGGTCGAACTCTGAGAAAAGCCGAAGAGCCATAAATCGTTGCTTGATTAGAATTGAAATGGAAAATGATTTCCTTTCGCCGATTGCACAAGTCCCGCCTTGTTAAATTCATTTAAAATTGCGGCTGCCGATTAATTAAATTCTCTCAAGAGGTTCTCCTTTGTGTCAAAGGTCACGTGGATCCTTCGGGACTTGCGACATCACCCCGACAGCAATTCAAACACGTTTAACGCACACAGACTGATTGTAACACCATAATGAGTCATTTAGGAGTAAAAGAAAATATAAAATAGAGAATTGCCTTGAATGAAAGGAGGAGGGAGAGCTGTTCATTGTTGAAATGAAGAGTCCTTTGGGTTAGGTGAGGCCGAATGCCCAAGTGAAAACCACAAGAAGGAAATGGTTGGAACAGACGAGCTAAAATCCAAACCTGCATTCCATCTACTTCCGGTTTGTCTTCCACCGGGGGGTGAAATGACAGACAAATGGCCGGGTGGGTGATGACGTCACTGGCGGAATCTCTTCGACGACAATGTTACTTCATTGCGAAGATGGAAACAGGAGGGAAATCTGGAAGAATTGAAAGTAACTTCAGTGGACTCAGTTTCGTAACTAAAAGTTATGGGTTACCATATAGAGACATCGGGTCATTAACAATTTGCATATGCGACAACAGAAAGATTTGAAATAAACGTAAAACAACACATTAAAAATTCATTTAAAACTCTTCTTCCATTTCTCAATTATTTTCTTATTCTCATTTTGCGCTAATTTTTATCTTCATTTGTTCTGTGTTTGTTCTTCTTATTCTTCATCTCTTTTTCTTTCTTCTTCTTCTTTAATCTTTTTCTTCCTCTTTAATCTCTCTAATCTTTTCATTCTTCTTCTCTATTTCTAATTTTCGTCTTTATATTTTCCTTTTTCTTCTTTTTTCTTCTTCATCTTCTCTTTTTCGTCTTAATTCGCTTTTCTTCTCCGTCTATCCTTTTTAATCACCTTTTTCTTGTTTTCTTATTCATCTGTTCTAATCTTCTTGTTCTTCTAAACTTTTTTTTTCATCTTGTACTTCTTTTCTCTATATTATTCTTTCTCTATTTATATTTCTTTTCTATTCTTTCTGCTTTTTTTCCTCTATTTTTCATCTTTTTTCTTTTTTTTTCTTTTTTTGTTCTTCTTCATCTTCAATTTTTCGTTTTAATCGGCTTCTTTTTTCTCCGTTTATCCTTTTTAATCATCTTTTTCTCGTTTTCTTATTCATTTGTTCTAATCTTCTTGTTCTTCTTAACGTTTTTTTTCTTCTTGTTCTCTTTTTTCTATGTTATTCTAATTTTCTCTATTTATATTTTTTCTATTTTTTCTTCTTCTTTTTTTCCTCTAATTTTCATCTTCATTATATTTTCCATTTTCTCTTTGTTTTTCTTAACCTTTTTCTTCTCCTATTTTAAAAAAGTTTCTTCTGCTCTTCTCTTTTATTTCATTTCCATATATAAAACATATAAACTCGGTCTGTTAACATTTTTTAAGTGGTTTTATTCCAAAAATTGATCGAAAGAATAACTAATCTGTATTTTAGACCCCCAAATCTAATCAGATAACTTCTCCTAAAATCTAAATATTACATATTGTGAGGCCTTCGATTGTTTTTTCCTCCGATTGGAGAAACATTGAGGCCTCTCATACATCAGAAGTGGACGACCACTCGAAGGCACTCCACCAAAAGGTCGAGAAAAAGAGCAGCAGAAGCGACCACAAAAGCCCTCGTCCTCGCCCAAGGACGAACAACAATCGTTAGCAACTCCCAGCGAGAAAGTACTCGCAATCGCCATAGCGGGCCAACGCCGACCCACCACCGACCAGTCAGTCACTCACCAATCTTCATCCAGTCATACTGTATGGATTCCGGTGGAAGAGTTACATGACAACGCGCTCTCCGACGGGGGTGTTTCGCTTAATTCCGCGCTTTTGCTTCGCTGCAACAAAACAGGATTATGTAAGACGTTTTCTCACTTTTCATTAACGAAATATGGCTGCGGGCTACAGAACTTTACTCGCGTGTGCCTGTCTTCTGCTGGAGGTCGCCGCCGACGCCGACACCCTCCCCAAGCTCTCCACCTTCGACCTCGCCGACGACTTCTTCTCCCGGGGGGACGAGCGCACCTCCTACAGGAGCAACACATCCGAGAGCAGCATCCTTAAGATAGGGAGGAACAGCGGGAACGGGAGTGTCGTGGGGGCGGAAGGGGGTGGCGGGAGGGAGGGCGGGGAGCTGTTGGAGCTGCTCAAGGTGTACGACCTGGGGAGGATCGGGGGTGTGTGGGGGCGCAGGGGAAGGGAGCTGTCGGTGGGGTGCCGGGGGCACATGCAGGCGCTGCTGGAGGGCGTGCAGAAGTACGAGCTGTGGGCGCTCAAAGGTGAGTTAATTTCTGTCGTAATGAGGAATTGGCAATTGTTATGTAAAACCATGATACGCACATTAGACGTCGTTTAATTTATGTTTTTGATTTAATGGAGAAAGAAAGGGGAAAATGTCAGGTTTGTTCAGAGAGCAGAACTTCTTTTTTTCTTGAGTTTTATGTTCTGCACAACTTCTCAGCTTCGCTTTCTTTGCTGTCAGAATTTCAGTCCCTTCACTGTTGCGTTGAGAACAGAGACGTTCAGCTGTCCTCTTCATGTCGAATTTCGGTGATTGAAAATTACTTTCTCTAAAAGAATTAGAGCCAAAAGATCTGAAAAAAAAAATAAAAACGATTCATTTATTACCTGAAAGATGCAAGAGGATCAAAAAAATTAATAAAAAACGGTGTAAATAACAAACGAAATAAGATTAAGAAGAAACAATCAACAAAAAGTGAACCCGATTTTGTTAATATTGTTATTTTCATGCCGAAAGGCGAAAAACAGAATCATTACGAAAACATTACTATTCTCGTAACTTTTACTGCTTTTTAATTGCGACTAACGGAAACAAAATGAACACGAATGAGTATTTATAGCAATGGAGACGCTTTAAATAAATCGTTAAAATTAAATTATTTATGTGTAAATATAAATTTGTTATAAGTATTTATAACAAAAATCATTTTTTCGGAAAGACATAAGGAAAAGAAAACCCAATTATTTACGCTAAATCATTTAATTGGATGGAAATAAAAAAATCAGTTTTTTATTAAAGAAAATGACACAATTGAGATTAACAATAGAATCCTTCCAAATTTCGTAAATTTGTTTTATATATTCATTAATTTTATATTAGTGGTTATTCGTTATTAAAATTTAATTTATATTATATTTATTAAAATTATTTTCTTAATATTTGCATAATATCATAGGAGTGGAATGAGGAACGAACAAATACGTTAAAACCTTTTTGAAATTTGCAACCGATTTCATTCATTTCAAGAGCTAAATTTCCGCTCAATGAACCGTAATTAAAGCTCAAATTTGCAAGACACTCCAGTCAATGAAACAAACACGCAATGTCAACAATGAAAACAAAATCAAACATCTTAATTTAGGCAGATAAACATACAAACCGTTTGCGAGTAAAAAATTACAATCACGCCTCGATCCGTTAAACCGTTTTCAGATCGTGAGCTGTTGCGCTCCCCGAAGTTTGCAACCCTGTTTCGACAGTTTTGGGTGCGTTCAGAAATCATCGCGCGCCAAAAAGTGTTCAAAAAAGATCTCATTTCGCATCAGCATCTCGTTTTACTGATTTCACTAGTTTTTTTATTTATTTTTATTAGAACCAAAGAAAAATTATTTATTTCATCCCTTTGATCTTAAATCTAAAATAAATTAAGAACACGTAATAAATTAATAATTAATAGACTCAAATGTACCGAACCATTTCAGATCTCTTGAATGAAAAGGACGGTTAAGATAAAAATGGCGGAATGAAATGTTCCGGTTGTTTTACTCAGCCGATAATTAGTATTATCAAAGGAATAAGACTTGCGTCGAAACGAATAAAAAAAACATTAAATCATTTGAATGGAAAAAATGAAAGCGACTATCCCTCTCAATATACACGACATGAATTTTTTGATAATTTCTTTTCAAACGTTCAGTCGAGGTTTTTTTTTAAATCTCAGAAAACCTTTTGAACCGTCTCAAGTGGGAGCTCGAGACTGCTTATATTATTTTATTTACCTTCTGTTTATTCTTCCGTTTCTGTAAAAAGTATAACATCGATCCGATACTGGACAAAGTTCAAAAAAATTAGTTTTTCGCCTTTTTCAGCAAAACGGTGAGTTTTAACATAAAATTAGCTCAGACAAAAATTGTAGAGCGTAAAATTATCTACAAAAAATGTATCAGTACTTTTTTCCTCAGAGCCACCGTTTCTGAGATATAATGATTCAAAAGACAAATGACCCTTTGTGAAGTATGCATTTATAATTTAACATTTTAAATAGTTATGACTCAGAAACGGTGGCTCTTAAGAAAAAAACACTGATACATTTTTTGTAGATAATTTGATGCTCTACAATTTTTATCTGAGCTAATTTTATGATAGAAGTTATGGTTTCGCCGAAAATCACGAAAAACGGAAGTATACCATTTTTTACCTTTGATTTGGCGTAATTTCTTTATACTTTTATAATTATTTATAAATTTTTTTTTAAATTTAAATTACATTTATAAATACATAGTAAATGTTCTTCTCAGGTGGGAGAATATGACTTGTTGTTCAGCGTTATTAATTATACATAAATTGTCCATTTTTTAATTGATTATTTATATATACGTAAATGTATTTATATAATGCACATTGATTAATTATATATAAATAGTCTGTTATATATAATAATGTTGACAAGAAATGAACAAACTTAAGAATGTCACAAAAGTTGAGGTATTCATTGAATGAGGTGTCATTTTGACCCCTGCAGGCGCTTTCGTTCAGATGTCTTTTCGGGGCTTTCAGTGTTAATCTCCAAAGCATCTAACCGGAAGTAGATAAAAGACAGAAATGGCCGTGATTGCCTTCCTCATCGTCCACAGGTTCGACACTGACAATGCGAAACGCCGCTGGCAAAGTGTCAAACCGGGCAGAAATAAATCAGAACAAGTGGGTCCTCCAGCGACCGTCGAGGGGACTCAAAATGGAATTTGGCAATCGGAGAGCGACTCGGGAGACGTGCTGGGCCCGTCAAAGAAAGAATTGTTTGCCGCGTTATGTAATTATAATAAATGGTTTTCGCATTCAATGAATAGATCATGTTATACAGTATACCTTCGCTGGGATTTGGTTCATCGGGACGAAATCGCCGGCCTCGGGTCATTTCGGGCTCTTCTCGTCCCCCGTTGACGCATTCCTCGCATTTCCAATAAAGAATGTGCCTCACGCTCTTTATTCCCCGCACGACGCACTAATGGAGCGGTTTGTTGTGAAAGAGCGGATCCCGGGCAGCCGCCCAAAGTGTTCTCTCCTCGGAAGAGCAGAAGCCATAACGCTCCTGGAGGACGCGATCTGGAAAATGAGGACGACGAGGCCACTTTATTAAATGGTTCCGAAGAAACGATTTATTGTCTTCCGAGTGGATTTCTACTGGAGCTACGCAGGGGAACAAATGACTTCTGCTTGTTTTCACCCGGAAACGCCGTTTAACTCATGCACTCATTATGACTTCATTGATTTCGTGTTTATTTTTATAACAATTCGTTCTCTCTAAAGGCCTATCGGTAATGAAGACGATATTGGCATCTGCACCCCTTAGCAACCCTTAATTCCTCAACACCCCGAGAATTCACGGGGTGGAGAATACACTCAAGAAAAAACACTTTACGTTTTGTCGTTTATGTCACCCCTGAGGAGATATAAAGTAAGTCCTGTAAAGTACAGTAAATACAGTAATATACAGTAAATAAAGTACAGTAAGTAAATAATTTAATAACACTACTTAAATTATGACAAAGTTAAATTTTTACTATTAAATAATAATAATACTTTAAAAATTATGCAATTTAAGTTTATTAATTTTAATTTATAATAAATTATTAATTTTCTCAATTTATTCAGGTGTAATTTTTATTTTAACTTAAATTGCGTAATTCTTAATTCTTAATATTAAAAATTTAATATTTTTTAATAAAACTGCTGATGAATAATGGCCGAAACAGCACTATAATGTAAAATAAATAAATAAATAAATATAGCAAAGTGTTTATAAATAATATATAATAATAACTTTATTTCAACCCGATTTTGGGGTATTTAAAGTGGGTGTCTTACCCAATTATAAAAACACAAAAATTTTGCACAAAAAAACAAAATATATACAATGATTCTGAGACGTAAAAACAAAAAAAATTACTTTAGTTATTCATTAAGTAAAAAGCTTTTGATTTTGAGGCTTTGTTTTGTAAAATTGTATTTTTGTGTATAAATACAGTAAAGCGAAGAGATAAATTCAGAATATAAATGCAGTAATAACTATTTAAATAACTGAAGGGTTTCGTCCCCTCCAACCCAACAAAAAACTCAAAATCCACTTTTCATTCATTTTGCTCTTAATAATTATCCATTGTTTGCGTTGTATATATTATAAACTGAGCTTCCACTTCGTTCAAGTATATACATTAACTTAAAAATGAATCCAAATCTACTCCAAAGCGTTTTTAACGGTTTTAACCCGCAACGGATAACGGTTTTTTACAAATTTTCTTCTGCTTTTCACACCAAAATGGCGGATATTAAACCACATTATAATTATTAATGACATATTATTACCGATTATCGTTACTAATTAATGCAAGATTCTTGTGTATTCGATCGTGATTGTATTTTTTCAGGGTTTGCACTCTATGGCTGTTAGCGATCAAAGATGGCGACTTTTTTCGTTTTTCCATGAGCGCTGTGAAGAACTGAACTCACAGCCTCGCCCTGTCGCTGAAAATTAGCATGAGTTATCTCCTGTCATTTCAGGTGATGACAAAGCATGGATTTGAACGAGGAATTATGTAATCGATGATTGGCCCGTGCAAGGTCTGACCCCGAGGGGTGCGGAGGGTGCACGTGGGGGGTCCTTTGACTCTGATTTTCCTTTGAGGACACCGAAGGGAGGGGCTCCGTTCGGTACTGAATTGATTTTCGGGCCATCGAATCCCCAATTAATGGCTTTAATTGCGTTTTAATTTGTTTTCATCCCCCGGATGAATTTATTACCGAAGGGGTTGATCGCAGCCGACTCGGGGTGAAATGCGAACGGAGAGCAGACGATTATATCCAACGGCTGAGTGGGATTTCTTCCGTTTTTATACATCGGAATGAGGAAATAAATGCTAAAACAAAGAAGGCCGTTACAATTCCGCCATTTTGATATCGGATTTAGGGGTGTATTTTATTCAAAATAAAAGGCAATTAGTTGGAGAAATTAATGGTTACAACTGTATTCCTCTTTCTACTGTACTTTACTGTATTTACATATTTTATTTATTGTATTTTGATTTACTGTACAATGTTTCCCCCTCAGAGGTTATTTATTATAATAAACCTAACCGGGTTACCACGAGACCCACATTCTGAACAGTTAATTCAGCAGAAGACCCATTATGCAACGGTCCTCAATGCTTAGTCACTCCGCCAAATGAGACCGACCGCCTATGAGTCGGCAAAATCCTCCGCCACATGCACTCGCACACTCTCACAACCCCTCTCCCTCGCGGCCACTTCCTGTTCTTCTGGAGGGACAGCAAAAGGCTGCTGCCCCCCGAGGGGAGTCGCCGGAATTCGGAGAAAGCATTCGCTGACGCTCCGAGGAGAAGCAGTGAAAGTGACTTTCCCTGGAAAGCCGTTAGCGACATTTTCAAGAGCAGCGGAAGCGTGAAGATGAGGACGACACGTGAGGGCGCTACGTGAGTGGGACGTTGCCAAAAGATGGAGGGTCGGAGGAGACAAAAGGGAAAGTGATGTCCATAATGGGGGGAAGGGCGAGGCATATATGGTGTGTTGGGGAGGGGAGGAAGAGAGAGCTGTACTGATATGGGAGAGATAAAGGAAAACTGGAAATGCAGGAAAATAAAAACAGAAACCTGAAAATAAAAAAAGATTAAAAAGTATAAAACGGAAAAAGTAGAAGAAAGAATATAAAAGAAAGAACAGTATAAAAGTAGGACAAATGAAGAAGGAAAACAAAGATCTAATCACCACTCTTCCCTCACATCAACCTCAACCTCAAACACACATCAAACCACCTCATCTCCTCAAAGAGAGAGAGAGAGAGAGAGAGAGAAAAGGCGAATCAAACCATAAAGTTCGTTATGCAACGGACGTATTTCGATGTGTTTTCCTTTGCACTTAGCAGGTGGGTGATGTTTCGCACAAACATTTGGCCACTCACTGCCACTCCCCGAAGAAGCCATCGCCACTTCGGCAACAGCGCGAAGAGAGCGCTTTCTGAACGTCCCCGCGTTGGGCAACAGGTCGACCATAATTTAACTGCTCTTTCTCAAGCGTCTGAGAAATTCTTTTAATTTTTCTCGGATCCTTTCGCGATAAATTTGTCTTCGGCGGGAGCAACACGTGAACTTTAACGTTTTTTGGGGGCGGAAGAGGAATTGCGCAAAGCGAGTCCACAAAAAGGAGCCAACAACGGTTCATTAGAAGTGTTTTTACAAGCGGTTTCCTTGAGAATGAGAATTTATTTGGAAATAATTTTTCATTCCGGATCCAATTAAATCTAAATTTAGTTTACAAGACGACGCATGACGGCCATAACGGCCCCGAAATTATCAAAAACAATGGCCGCTCGTAATCGAGGACGAAATTAAGTCCGTCAGTTATTTCTGGTCGCGATTGCAGTCAGTGGCGGCGTCACCCCTTCCCCTCCCTTAGACGCCCAACATGGCGGAAACACCGATTTGGGTTAATGGACATTCGGATCAGTTCATAATGAGTCGATTATTTCTGATCGGTCGATCGCTTACATAACTGAACAGCGCGCTGGGCGGCCCGAACCCTCATCAGCAGCCGAAGGAGAGAAAATGTGCCAAGTGGAGGGAAGTGTCTCCTCTCCGTCACTGCTTACGTCACTGCTCTTGTGTCGCAGATTGGTTCATTGTTTCCACTGGCGATGGCCGAAGTGTGCCCGACTAAGTTTTAACTTATAAAAATATATAGAAAATCAATTGTGAAAACTATGAAAATAAACAAAAAATACTTAGAAAAAAGAATATGAAATTATAAGTAATGAGAAGTTATACAAATCATAAACTCAAATGGAATAGTAAAAATAAATAAACGGAAACATTCCATAAAGAACCGGAAGTTACTTATGCCTCAATCTATAATTGCTTAAAAAGTTACTTATAAAAGATATTAATAATGATTCAACCCCACAGTATAAGTTTCAAAAAAATAAATAAATGGAAGTTACTTATGACTCAGTCGATAACTTCTAAAAAATTAATAAGCAGATGTTACAAATGACTCAACCCATAATTTCTAAGAAAGTTACTTCTGATGACGTTATTAATGACTCGGCGCTACAGTATAACTTCTAAGAAAATAAATAAATGAAAGTTATGACTCCGCCGATATCTTCTAAAAAATAAATTAACGGAAGTTACTTACGATTCAGTCGATAACCTCTGGAAAAATAATAAAATTAATGTAATTTAAATTAATTATAAAATGAATAAACGGAAGTTCCGGACGACTAAACCGATAACTTCTAAAAGTTACTTGTAAAAGAAGTTATTTATGACTCCACCAACGGTGCGACTTTTAGAATAATTAATAAGCGGAAGTTACTTATGACTCAACCCATAATTTCTAAGAAAATTACTTCTGACGACGTTATTAATGACCTCGCGCTACAGTATAACTTCTAAGAAAATAAATAAATGGAAGTTACTTACCTCTCAGCCCATAACTTCTAAAAGTTACTTGTAAAAGAAGTTATTTATGACCCCACCTACAGTGTGACTTCTTGAAAAATCAATAAGCGGAAGTTATTTATGACTCTCCGTAACTTCAAACACAATAATTTGTAACTCCACCTAAACTCTGTTGGCAGTTGTCGACGCTTCCGGGAGATACTCAAACGGGTTCTTCTGGGGGAACAACTACTGGACGGGGTCAGAGACTCTCTGCAACAACCTCGGCCTCCAGAGACGCCATTACACCTCCAGCGGAGTCACTCCGGGCGACAGCGCCAACTTCACAACAGCGGACGAAGAGGCGCCCTTCACTCTCGGCTTCTTCAAAATAAAGGCGGAAATCCGTCTCCCGAGGCGCATCGCCCCGGTTGGTATATCTTCTGCACATCCCGAAGGACCGACAGCAGAATCCTCACTCTGTTCTCGTTTCCAGACGAAGTCAATCCTCGTCGGGGTGTGCGCACCCTATTCCTGCAGCGAGAAAGACATGAGGGTGATACTCGGGATGTCACTCCCGAACGGGAGCAACCCCAACGACACCGACGTGAGAGTGCTCGAGGTCCGAACCCCTCACAACACCTACTTCTTCTGGAAGGATCAGACCTTCTGGGTGCTGTTGTGAGTACCTCCGGTGTTTCGCTGTCGCGTTTCCTCTCTAACGTCTATCGTAATTTCAGCGGAGTCTCCATCCTCGTGATGGTTCTCCTCGCGGTGGGGACGAGCTACGACATCCTTCGGGATAAGAGATACGAGAAGGTGCACCAGTCGAGAATGGCTTTCACGGAGAACTACCTCGGGAGTCCTGCAGGAAAGCTGTCGAAAGAGCGAGGTGAGGGTGGTGAGAGAGTGATCGACGGGGGAAGTTTCCACGCTTGACACGAATCTGTTTTCAGGTTTGGGGGCGATCAGTGACGGCGTCGGGAAGTTCGACGACAATTCGAACGCTCTCGATCCGAGCGAGGGTTCCTCCGTCAACTCAGAAGGACACTTAGGTGAGGAGACTTAACATCGAAACCCAACAGCGGGATGTAACTTTCAATCCGTTGCAGAGATCTGGCAGAGAATAGTGCTGTCGTTCTCGATCAGAGAGAACCTGAAGACGATATGCTACAACGCGGTGAGCGCGGATACCATCCCGACCATCCACGGACTGAGGGCGCTCAGCATGGCCTGGGTCATCCTCGGCCACACCTGCATCGTCATATTCAAATACTCAGGTATGATACTCTCGCGCTGTTGTCGGCCAACAGCACGCGCACCACTGAACACCTTTTCTTGCAGACAATATGGAGTTCCGTACAATGATGGAGAAGGAGTTCTTCTTCCAGACGGTCACCAACGGGGCGTTTTCCGTAGACACTTTCTTTTTCATCAGGTTTGGTTTCTTGTGTGTCTTCGATGTGTTCAACAGCAGCAGCTAAACATTGCTTACATTTCAGCGGTCTGTTGGTGTCGTTTCTCTATTTCCGAACGACGGCGAAGATCGACGTGAATCGGATCACCGGAACGGAGGGTATCACTTCGAATATCCTGCAGTTCTTCGGCCTGATAGGCTACAGATACGGCAGACTGACGGCGCCGTATATGTTCATTTTGGGAATCGTTCAGATTTCTATGAAATCCTTCTACTACAATTCGGTGTTCGAGACGCCCACAATGGATCACGAAAACTGCCCCAAACATTGGTGGAGGAACGCACTTTATATCAACACTTTATTCCCGGTTAAAGAAATGGTAAGCGACATCACAACAGCGGTCACAGTAGTCTATTTTCTGAGTGAATAATTTATTTTCCATTCAGTGTATGCTCTGGAGCTGGTATCTGTCCGACGACACACAGTTTTACATCTTAGGCATCGCTCTGCTGATTCTCGCCCTGTCGTGAGTACCCACAGCTTCCGCTGTCGTTCCTCTCCTCCACCGCTCATAATCATTTCTTTTCAGGCATCTCAAAGCGGCGGCCGCGTTGGTGTTTGCATTCCTGTTGAGCTCTTGGGTGACGACAGCTTACGTCGCCTACACGAACAACCACATGATCAGGTGGGTGAGGAAGCGACAGCAACGAGAAGTGGAGGTCTGACGGAGGGTTTTTCTTTGCAGTCAGGACGATCCGCTTGCACTGTTTGATAAGATCTACGACAAACCGTGGACAAGATTAGGACCGTACCTGATTGGAATGATCATCGGATGGGTTCTTTTCAAGACGGAGTGCAGACTAAAGATGAACAAGGTAAGGGGTGAATGGGGGTGTGGAGTATATATATAATTACAACTAACCGTTTCAGGTCGTCGTCGTCACCGGATGGACACTCTCCATCGCCACCATGTCTGCCCTCGTGTATGGTCTCTACGAGTCCGACCTCGACCTCCTGACCAGTTCCGCGTACTCCTCCCTCAGCCATTCGGTGTGGGCCATCGGGCTCGCGTGGATAGTCGTCGCCTGCTCCACAGGACATGGCGGCCTCGTCAACAGACTCCTCTCCTCCAGCATCCTCTACCCCTTCAGCAGAGTCACCTACTGCGCCTACCTCGTCCACCCCCTCATCATCAGGTATATGATCATCAACCTGGACAACCCTCTGCACCTGAATAAGGAAGTGGTGGTGAGTAGACGGGAAGAGGGGAGGGAAGTGGTGAGCAGAGAGAGGCTGAGGTGGTCTTCTGTTGCAGATGTTTCTGTTCTTCGGGCAGATAGTGGCGTCGTATATAACGTCGTTTGTGGTGTCGATAGCGTTTGAGGCGCCGGTGGTGGCGCTGCTGAGGATACTGTCGCCGACGAAGACGAGTAGGAGTGTTGCTTGACTTAATTTATACTCGTACAAAATGTTATAATTAATTATTTTATTAATTGTGATAATAAACTAATATTACTTTTATGAATATTTTCTTATTACCTTCATCAGATGTTTATATAATATGTACAGCAAATACTTACAATTTAATACTATTTTGTAGGAAGACTGGTATAATTTAGGCTTTTCTCCGTGGTATAATTCAAGTGTTCTCTTAATGAGAAGCGATATTTTGCAAACATCGGTCAAGAATCTGAATAATTGATTTGTAGAATAATACTTTGTAGTGCAGTAGAAATAATACTTTAGGAATAACACTTTGAATCGGAGGAATACTTTGTAGTCCGAGTAATACTTACATAATAATACTTTGAATCGGAGGAATACTTTGTAGTCCGAGTAATACTTACGTGATAACACTTTGAATCGGAGGAATACTTTGTAGTTCGAGTAATACTTACGTGATAATACTTTGAATCGGAGGAATATTTTGTAGTTCGAGTAATACTTACGTGATAATACTTTGAATCGGAGGAATATTTTGTAGTTCGAGTAATACTTACGTGATAATACTTTGAATCGGAGGAATATTTTGTAGTTCGAGTAATACTTACGTGATAATACTTTGAATCGGAGGAATATTTTGTAGTTCGAGTAATACTTACGTGATAACACTTTGAATCGGAAGAATACTTTGTAGTCGGAGCAATACTTACATAATAATACTTTGAATCGGAGGAATACTTTGTAGTCCGAATAATACTTACGTAATAACACTTTGAATAGGAGCAATACTTTGTAGTTGGAGTAACACTTTTAGAATAATTTATGTTATTGATGACATTTTATCATTATTTTAGAGTATTTTCTTGGTTTAAGAGTAGATTTAATTTTTAACTTCACAACTTATACTCTAAATGTAGGCAGTAAATTTTATTTAGTTATACTGTCTTATACAGTGATGACACCCCATTTTAATATCCATAAATGGGGATAAAATAAAATTATTTATTTATTTATTTAGCGCAGATTTGGTTTTTTTAGCGTATGGATTACACAATTAAAATTTTTCCAGGGGAAAATCGGAAACAAAAGCGCTGATGTCGACAGGAAAAAAATTATAAAAAAAAATGAAAAGAATTCATCAAAAAACTTTTTATTCAGCATTTGAGCTACAAAATACAGCTAAAGTATCACAAAAACAAAATAATTCTCCATACAATAAAATGCACAATTCGAAAGGACGGTTTCAATATTAAAACGTTAAGAATCGGACGGACGAACGTTAAGGTTTTGTCAAGGCCATTTATAGCATACAAAGTGTTATGCTTAGTCTTACAATTAAATTTACAAATTAAAAATCGTTTGCACTTATTCATACGCGATGTAATCGTCAACGTGAAAGTCCTTCTCATTCCGAACGGTTCGGCATCGGCCATTGCTGACTCGGCTCTATTGCACTGCTCACAAACCGACGCGTTGTCAATTCTTCTCCCTATTCCACCCCCTTTCACTGTTACAATGTTACACAATTCCACAAACTCAATCACCGAAACCGTTGCTCGAACGAAAATTAAGTTAATCTCAGCGGGAAAACCAATCTAACTAAATATTAAATACTAAATCTTTGGAACGAGCTTTTTATACGATTATAAATATATATAAATATATACTGTCTGTCAATTGTAAATAGGGGTTTCTTACCCTTTTCTCGATGTTTCCTTCCAACGATTGTGAGTAAATGGCGCTTGAAAATACTGTCAGAGGAGTTTGGAAATAAATCGGAAATCTCCCTCGTTTGGGCGAACCCTTTCTCACCCTCTATTAAAACCACCCCTAAAACCCCTTTCGAGGGAGGTTTCCCAGTCTCTTACCTATGGAATGTGATCGGTACACAAATGAGATCAACGCGAATTGTGACCACGATTTGCCGGGAGGAATCCACCCTCTCTTCCGACTAATAAATAAATAAATACGGATCCACCCCTAGATGAGTCTCTCCTCGGGCGGGGGCTTCAACACGTTGTCCATTTCCACTCGGGGGTTGCAGTACTCCTGCTGCGACGGACTGTACGTCCCTCTCGTCGCCCGCTTCTTCCGCGCCATCATTATGAAGATAGAGAGACCGACGGCCCCCACCAGGAGGAGGAACGCCACGATGGGGCCCACTATTATCGCGATGTCGGCGGGGCTCGTCCCCTCCCCGACCTCCGGATCGGTGCAGTTGAACCCCGCGTAGCCCTCCGAGCAGAGGCACTCGTACAGGGGCTCGTCCGTGCACTTCTCCAGGCAGGTTCCGCCGTTCTCGCAAGGGTTGTCCTGAGAAGAGAAAGAATTGAGCATGTCTGGGATGACTTGGGCGGGAGGGGGATACTCACGATGGCGCAGGGATCGGTGATGTTGCAGTTGAGGCCGCACATCTTCTGCTCTTCCTTGGGGTTGCAGATGCACTTGTAGGAGCCGAAGGTGTTGTTGCAGAACCCGTCCCCGCAGAGCGTCTCATCTTTGGCGCACTCGTCCACGTCGTTCTCGCAGAAGGTCCCCTCGTAGCCCTTCTCGCAGATGCAGTCGAATCCATTCACCAGGTCGACGCACTGTCCGTTGTTCTGGCAGGGGGTGGACAGGCACTCGTCGAGTTCTTTCTCACAGAACTGTCCCTCGTAACCGGGGCTGCACACGCATTTGGGTCCTCCCTTCATATGGTCGCAGATGCCGTTCACGCATTCCTTCTCGAGGCAAAAGGGGACGTCGCAATGTCGACCCACGTAGCCCGTCAGACAGGTACAGGTGTAGTTGTCCCCGGTGACTTTATCTGAGAGAGAAAAAAAAAACAAAGTTCATATTTTCAACTCAGATCTGCCACGTCATTAAATGGCTGAAACTGAACTTACTGAATGCATTCGTGCAGGAAGATCCCCTCTTGCAAGGCCGGTCAGCGCATGTGATTATCCTCAAGTTCTCGCACCTCTCTCCGCTGAACGACTCCTTGCAGATGCACCTGAACGTGCCTACCTCGTCCACGCACTCCCCGCCGTTCACGCACGGGCTCGAAGAGCACTCGTCGATGTTCACCTCGCACCGAACACCTGAACAGTCAAATCGTCGATTACGACAGTCCCACACTTGTTCCCCCTCACCTCCCACGAACCTGTGTAGCCCACGGGACAAGTGCACGTGTAATTCGATATCCCGTCCACGCAGGTCGCCCCGTTCTCGCAGTGTTTCTCTCCCTCGCACCAGTCTATGTCCTTGGAGCAGTCGTCCTCGGCGTAGCCTACGGGACACTGGCAGGAGTAGGTCGTGTTGGGGTCGAGGCACCTGAAACCGGGAGGGGGAGTGTCAAATGAGGTAGGGGAGGGAATGGGGGGCCGAGAGGGGGGCACTCACGTTCCACCGTTCATGCAATCCTCCTCGTAGCAAAGAATGCATCCCATCTCGTCGATGAGGCGAGTGGGGATGGCTTCGAGAGCGAAGTAGTTTTTGGCGGTGAAGTTCTCGTTGTAGAGGTAATTCGGGGTGAAGAAAGGAAGGAGTAGATTTCCTATTCTAACCTCACCGAGACATCCCTGAAAATCGAAAAAGGGTTGTTATACTATTCATTCGATGTTTAAAAAAAGGAAGAAAAGCAGTAGACACCTTGTAGTAATCTCCGAGAACGTCTCCTGTCGGAATGTTGACCGAATTCTTAGAAACAGGAATGTGATCTTCGAACCTGAAAATAAACACGAAGCATTAAACAGATGAGAAAATGGGAGTTTAAAAGCGACAAAAGAGGAGACTTACTTGAATTTGACGTCAACTCCTCCCACGAGTATTTTTCCCCTCTGCAGGAGAGACCTCCACGCTTCCACAGGGAAATTATTCACCGCGAAATCCGGATCCAAAACATCCGCGAAGCCTCCCAGGAGTTTTCCGCTTTTCATTTTCATGTATATCGACGTCCAATTCCCGCCTCTATCGCCGCTGAACCTGAATCCGATGCGAATACATTAATTCTCTCCTCTCCCTCCCACTCCCCTCATTCCCCCCGAGTCAAACTCACTGCTTGATGTCCCCGGGAGTGTCATCCAACTTCCATATGACGGTTATCTCGTCCTTGTTCACGGACACAGACAGATAGTACTTGTTATCGGACACGTGGAATATCGTCCCGCCGATCCGGGTGCGATACGAGATGTTGATGGAATCCAACATGACGTCGTCGAAGCCCCTCGGTTTGGAGCTCCCCATGAGGGTGTAACTGAGCAGTTCGCTTTTCCTTCCCCGAAGAGTCACATTCGCCACGCACTCGTACCCGTCATCGAGGTTCCTGCATTTGCTCCCGGCGGGACAGTCCTGAAGCTGACAGAACTCCATCTCCTGGCAGGATTTCCCCTTGTACCCTCGCTGACACTGACAGCTGGAATGAGAAAACCGAACGATGCAATCCGGGTCCGGGTTTTGAAAGAGCCTCGGGGGTGCGAACCTGTAGTCGTTCCAGGTTATCGTGCACGAGCCGTTGTGCAGGCAGGGGTTGTTCCGGCAAGTGTCGTCGGATATTTCGCCCTCGAGGACTTTGTTTCTGTCGAATGAGACCTGACCGAATGGCGCAGGGACTTCTAAATCGGCTACTTTCAGGGGGAAGAACTCGACGACCCATTTCGAGCGAGAGCCACCGCTTATCTGTAAGGGATACTCTTTTTAGTTTGAACGTCTGTATTTTCATTAGTTTGGGAATATGACGAACCTGCACGTCCTGAATGATTCCTTTGAAATTGACGAACACCGATTCTGGTTTCGCGGAGTCAGCCTTCATTCTGCTGTCGGGGGCGATTTCGATTCTGCTCGTGGGCGGAGACTCTATCTGTCTCCTCATCCGGGAAAGACCCTGATGACCCACCACGCTCACGTGGCTCCCCTCATCGAGTTTGTGATTGTACAACGGCGACTGTTTCGGCATCCCGCCCAGGTATAACACGTCCACGTTGAGGTGATCCGAGGTGCCGATCGTGTTCTTGAAATACTCCGTGTTGTTGATCCTGAACTGAACGAGGGTACTGTTCCTCACCACCTGGAAGAAGATTGTTGTAGCAGAGCTATCCGCGGTTGGGGTCAACCGCCCAGGGACGACCCCTACCTGAATGAGATGCCTGTGTCCGTTGTCGAGTTTGACACCCCCAACGCTGTAGGATTCCTGATTCCCCCCGAACTGTATCCTCACTCTCAACTCGCCTCCCTCCAACTGGGCGATGATGAAAGTCTCCTCGTTCAAAGGCATCGTTCCCGGTTCGGTACCCAAATAAAATATGAGTCCCTTGTCCTGACGGGTTCTTATGAACATGGAAATGTCGACTGTGTTCCGCACCGCTCTTTGAGTCGTCTCGTTCACGAGGACAGTCACGAAGGAGGAAGTTATGGTTTCGTGACCGAACGTCGCAGCCGTTAGATCTGCAATTGGACAGAAGGGGTGAGAACGAGCGCCGAGGGAAATTTGCAGACACGATGCGGTGACTTACTGTACTGGCAGGTGTGGCCTAAATAGGGACGTTCGCAAGAACAACTGAAATTGCTCCAGAGATCGGTGCAGTGGCCGCCGCTGTGGCACGGATTGGGGTTACACTGTTCTTCCCGAGGGCATCCCACATCGACGCCCGACAACTCAACCGACGCTTCCTGAACATCTTGAGGAATCACCTTTAACGACAACAACCGTGAGTATATATAAAAACAGAGGGGGGGAAAAAAGAAGACGAAGATTTTACCCATTCTCCATTGACTTGCACGTCTTCGGTGCAACCGACGAACGACGACGGTCCCTGTATGAGATTTCTAAGATAAGAGGTCGTTCCTCCCAGGTATGTCGTTTGAAAGCTCGTGTGAGAAGTGTTTGCCTCGTTCAGACTGATCGGGTAAATCGTTTGCTCTTCGTTTGCCGCCAACACCAAATGCGATGAGTTTATTGCCACGAACACCTGTGATATACAACACAATTACAAAAAATGGTTCCGAAAACGTTTCCAACAATATTCGACCCTCGTGATACCTTCTGCCATTTGCTGTCGTTCAGACCAGAACCGACGAACACTCCTTCCCATTTGTTAAGCAGACTCGACCTCAAATTCAGTCGCCCGTTCACCAATTCCAGAATGTAAAAGGTTAAACCTTTCCCGATGGCCAACAAACCGTTCGGCAGTGTCGTTTTGAACCTAAACTGAATATCGTATCCCTCGTCGCGGGTAGTATTGATGAGAACGTGGGACGAACCACTCAGTGACATCGTTGTAACCTGAAAAGGAAATCTCGTTCAAGTTCGATCGGAACAGCCTTCGGGAGAAAAGCAGTTTGGGTGATCACCTTCTGGCAAAGCTTTCCGTGGAATCCGTTGGGGCAACTGCAGTTGAATTTGTGCTCGGTTTCGTTTTCGAGGTACGGCAGGCAGACGCCATTGTTGGCGCAGTTGTTTTTGGCGCAGCCTATGAGCTCGACTGAGCAATTCTTACCGCCGAATCCGTGCACGCAGTCGCAATAATAATCGTTCCTCCGGTCGGAACAGGTCCCGTTCACGCAAGGCCTACAAAAATTACAACATATTTATTGTCCAAGCAGAAAAAACCAAAAAAAGTTCCATTCCTTACTTGTATCTTTCGCATTCGTTGATCTCAGTTTCGCAGAACTCTCCCTCGTAGCCATCCTCGCACTCGCACTTGTACCTCCCGATTTCGTCCTTGCACGACCCGAAATGACAAGGGTTGCTCTCGCACTCGTTTATATCCTTCTCGCAGTTCACCCCGACTGTACCTGCCACGCAGACACACTCGTACCTGCAAAAGACACCCATTAGTACTCTTACTTCCACCGGTTTATTCAAGTTAATCATTATCCGTTGTGGGTAATAACTGACATATCAAACTCACCCGACAGCTTCCTTGAAGTCAAATTCCTTCGAGAAGATCTCAGGAAGGGTTTCATTCACGCTCAGCCCGTACAGAGTCCGATTCGAACGCTCCAAACACGTTCCCCCGTTCTGGCAGGGCATCGTTTCGCACTCGTTTATGTCGATCTCGCAGTTCTGCCCGGTGTAGCCGGGATAGCACCGACACTCGTACCCCTTCACGAGGTCCACGCACTGCGCTTCGTTGGTGCAGGGGTTGTCCACGCAATCGTCTATGTTGTGCTCGCAGTTCGTTCCGTAGTAGCCCGTGTCCGTGCAGTTGCACTCGTAGCTGTTGATGCCGTCGATGCACGCGCCCCCGTTCTCGCAAGGGAGGGGATCGCAGTCGTCGATGTTGGTCTCGCAGAAGGTTCCGGTGAGTCCCGGGGGGCAGAAGCACGTGAACCCCGCGACCTGGTCCTGGCAGGTGCCCTCGTTCTGGCAGGGGTTGGACTCGCACTCGTCGATGTTGACCCCGCAGTTGACTCCGGTGTAACCCGGGGTGCAAATGCAACTGTAGCTGTTGATCCTGTTCTCGCAGACGGCGTCGTGGAGGCAGGGTTTGGACAAACACTCGTCGACGTCGATGTCGCAATGGTTGCCGGCATAACCAGGGCGGCAGTAACACTGATAACCACCTAAAACCAACTCAACGTTAGCACCACTAACACCGTCAATTTGACCGATTAATTCTTACCGAAGGTGTTGTAGCAAATGCCGAAATTGCAAATGTCTCTATTCTCGTTGCACTCGTTAATGTCGATCTCGCAGTTGGTGCCGGTTATTCCTTCCTGGCACACGCACGTGTAGCTCTCCCCGTTCGGTATGCACGTCCCGTTATTGCAGGGAGACTCGAAGCAAGGGTCCAGCAATGACTTGACGGTCTTCGCTCCGTTCGACCCGCAAGACCCGTTTCTTTTGGCCCCCTCGGGACAAACGGTGTGGTCGTCGGGACAGAGTGCCCCAGTGCAATCGGTCATGTTGATCTCGCAATTCAATCCGTTAAAACCTGCAATATGTTAATGATACAAAAGGTCCAGTGTTCGGTGCACAACGGACGGATCGAAACTCACCCGGTGGACATTCGCAGTAGTACTCGTTCTCGTTCTTCGGGTAGCAAACCCCGTTGTTGGAGCAGTTGGAAAACAAACATGGGTTCGGCGCCCGTTCGCACCTCTCCCCGAAGTATTCCTTCGGGCAAACGCAAGTGTAACCGTCCAACATCCCGTAGCAGGTTCCTCCGTTCAGGCACGGACTGGGAGAGCATCTGTCCACCTCGCAGACCTTCCCCGCGAAACCTGGCTGGCAGACGCATTCGAACTGATCGCCAGAGCTGAGGCACGCCCCGTTGTTCTGGCAAGGGTTGCTCGGACACGGCGACAGAGTTTCGTTTTTGGTGCAGGTGGGGGGATTTTCTGAAAAGGACAAAACCGTTGGAGTTCTTCTCGGGGGGAAGACCAACAGACCGGAAGCGGTCGTTACCGTAGAAACCGGGTTTGCATATGCAGGTGTGAGCGCTGATCTCGTCGATGCAGGTGAAGTTCGGCGGGCAAGGATTCGGATTGAGGTCGCACTCGTTTATGTTGATCTGGCAATTCTGGCCGGCGAAACCCGGTCGGCAGATGCATTCGTAGCTTCCGATTTTGTCCTCGCATCGGCCGCCATTTTGGCAAGGTTCTGAACTACACTCGTTTAAATTCTGAAAGAAACGATCCGATTAGTATAATTTACATAGCAGAATTGTCAGTGCTGATCAGGAGTCACTCACCAACTCGCAGTTGTGCCCGCCAAACCCTGGCGTGCACTGGCAAGTGTAGCCCCCGTAGTTGTCGAAGCAAGTCCCTTCGTTCAGACACGGATTCGGAGGCTCGCATTCGTTTATATTTATCTCGCACCGCGCCCCGGTGTACCTGCACACAAATAAACACGAGTCAGAACGAGTTCCAAACACGCGTGCACGTCGTGTGCATACCCCGTCCTCCCGCAGCTGCACGTGAAACTGTTGGGTCCGTCCGTGCAGATGCCGCCGTTCTTGCAGGGGTTCGACTGACACTCGTCGATGTTTATCTCGCAGAACTGTCCCTTGAACCCCGGGGGGCAGAGGCACTCCTTCCGGTTGGGGGCGAACATGCGGCAGGTTCCGTTGGCCATGCAGGGGTTGGTGTCGCAGGGCATCGCTCCCGAGGGGAGTTCGCAGTGGGGGCCGGAATGGGGTGCGTCGCACATGCAGGTGTAGTTTCCCCAGGGATCCTCCTCGCACCTTCCTTTGTTCTGACAGGGATTTTGATTGCAGGGGGAACCTAAAAAAACCGGGGACAACATTGAAAACTATCTTTTAACTGATTCAGCCAAAAGAATTGATGATGAATAATTCCTTTATCTATTTTTCACTGTAATGTTTATCAAATAATGAGTACAGTCGCGGAAGGTTTAAAAGCGATTTAAAAAATTTAAAAGGACAGAGAGAGGCAGAGATAAAAAGATAGGAAGAACAAAGAGACGAAAAGAAGGAGGGTGGAGGTAAAAAAAGAGGCAAAAAGAGAGAGATCAAACAAAAGAAGCAGAGTAAAGGGTCAAAAGGAGAGACAGATACAAACAGAAACAAGGAGAGCAAAGAGACAAAAAAGGAGACGAAAGATACAAAAAGAGACGGAGACGAACTAAAGAAACAAAAAGAGAGACTGATACAAAGACAAATAGAGAAAGACAAAAAGAAGAGAGACAGCAATGAGAGAAAAAAGATAGGGGGAGAATAAAACAAAAGGTACATAAATACAATCGTGTAAATTGCCAAAGTGCACAGACTACTTCTCATTACATCGAAGTTAATCGGGCATCAATCCAATCTACATCATCTCAAAATGCCATTCTCTACTACTCAAAATATACTTATCTCAGTTAATAATTCTACTCGGATGAAAAATTCCCGTACGAGAGCAAATTACCCACCTTCATCAATTTCGCAATTGACTCCGGAATACCGTGGGGTGCACGTGCACTCGTACCGATCATTCACCGGCACACAGATCCCATGACTCATGCAAACGTCACTGCTGCAAGGCTCTATTCTCTGACCTACAATCAAACGACATGCGACTAACATCTACGGCACACTCTCCAACGCCAGACAGCGTCGGCTCTTACTGACAGTGGATCGACTGCAGGATGCAGGGGCCCCAGGCGACGTTCACCGACTTCATGTTGGACGAGTGGAAGACCAGACTGGGGCCCTCGAGGATGCACCCGACGAACCCGTTGCCCACCCTCAGCACGGAGTTTTTGCTCGTCAGGTTGGAGTTGAGTAATTCCGCCGTGAGAGTTTTATTGGCGATGACCTGCAACGACAACGTCACTTACATTACAAACCCACTTTGTATTTTAAAGTGCAATACATGAATTATATAATATAATTAATAAAGAGTTGTATTGGCCGTGATATAAGGTTATAATTTATTAAATTAAAAATCTTAAACTTATTGAAACAAATTGAGATAACAAATTAATGCGGGTAAACATTTCAATAAAGAATGTTATCAGGTCAAGTACATGATAATATGGGCTTCCCACATTTACAAAACATTTTAAAGACTTATCTATGCGATCTTATATAAATTCTCCGAAAATAATAACAAAAATCACATTGGCTTTTCATTTTCGATAACACAGTTCGTTTTAGTGTTATCACTAATGTGTAACACTTCATTATTTAAATACAGGTCCAATTCCCGTTAGAATTTCTTACAGAATGTGTAACAATATGTCGAGTCGGAAGTAACTTCCGCGTTTGTTTATTGGAAAATGTTGAATAATTATCGTTACAGTACTTTCCTGTAATGACGATTGTACTTACAGCGGATGCGGAATGAGGAAAGGAAAGGTAGGATGGTTGACTTCTGGGATAATCGGTACGGATTCGGTTACTTTATGAAGCCTACAATCATGGAAAAAACAATTGTAAAATGAGGATAAAAGGTTGGCCGGCCCATTTCTCCAAAAGCGACTGTTTATGGAGGAAAACGCGTCCTTTACCTGTGATTGTCCTCCTGCGAACAGAGTGAGGCTCCCCAGTCTGTACACCAAATTAACCACTTGCCAGGCATTGTTCAGCAGACGGACTGGCAACTTGACCTCGTAATTACGTCCGTTGACCTTGGATTGAAAAAGCAGTCCCTCGGGCTGCACTTGGAGGGAAATCTGAAAGCAATAGTGGACGACTCACAAAATGTAATTATTTCCGTTCACGAATTCAAAATAAAACGACTCGTGAAATTGGGTCGATTTGGCAAATGATTAAAACAATTTCGATGGATCAAAACGAAACCGTTCAAGTTTAATAATTTTCCAGTTACTGACCACATTTCCGTTTGTGTGCTGCTCGAACAATTCGCCGCCTATGCACGATTTAAAGCTTAGACCTATGTGATTGTGAAGGGAGACAGGAGTCGTCAGTCGAACGTGGGATGAGCCATTGAAGTAACCCTCTCTGAAGCTGTCTTCAGCATCCACCAACACTGAAGAAACCACGATAAAGGCCACATTCGCAAGGCACACAGCTGAAAACCAAATTTAATTCTTATCAGGGGAAGCAAACAACCTGTCATCTTTTATCAGGGGTTTGATTGGCCTTGATGTGAGCTGCACCCCTGACAATGTTAGTCCTTTTCTCTGCATCCTTTCAGGGGTGCACATTTAAATAAAATTTTATATGTGAACCACTTCTTTTTTTACCACTGAGCTAATTTCCAAAGAATGTTTAAAGCCAAATTGTACTAAAGATCAGATAAAGGATGAAATTAAGTCATCAGGTTAAAAGAAAGAAAGCTGAAGGACCAATAATATTTCCAGGATTATGAAGGTTAACTGATAAAAAAGGTTTGGAATGAAGGATTAAAGAGGTTAAAGGTTGGAAAGGGTTTATATTTGCTGACACTACAATTCAAAGTTAAGCAGAAACATACTAATGCAAACCATTTAAACTGTTCAATTCTGCAGTTATTTTACAAATATAAAACAAATCAATTATTATAAACAATATAAAAAAACTCTAAAATTATTTCAACTTTTCATTTTGCAATTGAAAGTCAGTAAAATACAACAAAAAGGAAATAATTTCTTTGCTGTTTAAATTCAACATTAAATGACCTTTTTATTGGTTTTTAATCAATTTCAAACTTACACAATTTGTTTGAGAAATGAAATTACGAAAACATTAAAAAAAAACTGAGTGTAATTTCAAACACTAATGAATTATTCTTTACAATTATTAGAAATGCAGACTTAATCATTTAGAAAATATTTATGAATTTACTTTTTTCTTATGAAATTTGGTTATAAGTTTTCATGCACTGGACTTTTTCATGTTCTATTTTTCACAATAATATTCCCAATTCTTTTTATGGTTGTAATATTTATTTATATTGTTAATTAATTACTGTTAATTTTTTGACAATGAATGCAGTTATTTGTTTAATTTTAGTATTCCTACAATGAGATGGGTCATTTTTATTGAAGAAAAAAATTATTGTATTTTGTATTATTTTGATTAATTATTAAAAATAAAACTAAAAATAAGTCAGTTGTATTCATAAACAATTAAATTTCCCTAATTTCCTCCTAATTTTTTTCCTCTCAAATGAAGATATAGTAATTAATTTTAGTAAAATCATTCAACAGTTAAAAATCAATTAAACGTTTGACCAAAGGTATTTTCAGTGAAAAACAATAAATAGCAAATAGCAAAAGCATGACATCAGATTTATTTGAGAATAAAAAAAGTTCATTCGTCGAAAAGAAATAAGTTCTTAAATGAGAGAGAGGCCTAACGCTCAGGTAAACGGTACCGACCTTTTGAATGAGTAATTTAAGGAATTTCTGAGCCTAAACTCTTCCGAGTCGGGCTGTTATTTTGCAATAGGAATGACTCATCGCTACCTGGTTGGCTCGTGATTTTCATAAATTTATCAGTTAAAGCAAAAATAATTAAAGTCAACTCTTTCCAACAATAGATAAACGATAACCAAACCTGCTAATTTACATATCAAGGAAAAAACAAATTAAAATTCTTTAATATTCACGAATGCAGGTATTTTAATAACGCAGGGAATTCAATGAAATCGAAAAAATCACCGCTTCACTCACCTAAAAGGCACTTCGAATTAATAAAAAACATATTAAAAAAACACTACGGCATAATAAAATCTACAAATATCAAATCATTGCGGGAAAACTTAAAATACACATCGTTAAGTAACAACGGGTTCCATTTTTGAGGTTTGTTTTCATCTAACAAGTGGTTTCCGTTGGCAATGCCGAAAATTCGCGACGCGCGCAAGTGTGAACGCCACCACCGAGATCAAAATAGAGTCCTGTTCTAAAAAACGGAAAACTTGTTAAAAGATTTTCAAAATCCTCAACAGCTGAAAAAACATATATATAATTCCTAGCTATGGATTGGCAGCAATTCGATATAAATAAATCATGCCATTTTTTTCGTTGAGTCTAATTACCAACAATAAATGATTAACGTAGTGTCCAATGAAATTCTGAAAATCCAAAACGTGTTTTTTAAAATATATTCATTATTTTCCTGTTGCATTAAATACAGCTTAATGGAAGATAAAGAATCCCTAAATAAGAAGAAAAAGAATTTTTTAACTCTTTTAACTGAACAAATCCTACGAATTAAAAAAACAAGAGTAATTATGTCCAGAAAATAAAAATTTACGTGGAATAAAAATTCAAAATGAAGAACTTTCTTTTGATTTGTTTAAAACTTTCGCGGTACCGTTATTTAACATCAAAACGCTAAAAATTCTGGTGTTTCATCTAGCTTCTGTAATAATTTAGAGATTAAAAACACATTCAAACCCCAAAGTTTTACTTTTTTAAAAGTTTAAGAACTTCGTTTATGATTGACGGTCTCTTTTGGTTTTTTGTTTTTATAAAGTCTGTTTTTTTGACTTTTCGAGTCTTTCTGTAAATCTTGAAATCCAGTCACATAAAAAAATCTTAAACCTCTCGGTTGTTTTTCTCCAAAATACAACAGCTTTTGTCAAAATTGGAATTAAGAGAAGACCGCTCGGACTAAAAATTATAGAAATAAGTGATTTTATTCTTTTACATACCCCCAAAAATATTTAAATGCACCGTTTAAAAGTTGTATTTTGAGCATATAAAAGGGTTTGATTGCATGAGAGGTCATTTTGATTCCTGTTGGAGTTTATTTTGGCGCTTCTATCGCTTCAGAATTTTAATTATTCAGTAAATCAGCTCATAAAAATTAATCGACGCTTCTCAAAAGAAAAACGAATCATAAGAGTTTAAGTTTTATATAAATATATTCACATAAAAAATATAAAAACGTTCCAAAGTAAAACGGCAGATTACAACTAAATTGTTATTCCTGGAAGCCTCACAACGATGGCACGCCCATTAAGCTTCTTCGCTCTTTTCGGATCTTCCTTCCAAAAATGCCGATTCTCTGACGACTTCTCCAACGCCTCACCACTCCTTCTTGTGTTCGTCCATAGATACTCCTCCCGGACCCAATTGGACGATCATCAGAAGACCCCCGACGACAGAAAGAGTCTGCAAATTAAAGCCACCTCGTCAGAGCACAGACACAAACAAACCTTCCGGTGTCTTCACATTTTTCCCTTTATTTTCATTTAACGGGCTCTATTTTAACCCTTTGCGAACGAACATTTTGGGTTTACGTTGATTTTATCGGCTATTTGCCGACACTCGTCCGCAAAGGGTTAATTATTCAAAATTGCCATCTTTTAAGCGTAAATAACGCTTCTTACTTGGAAAAAGTCGTATTTGAGGAAGTCCCTTAGTGGCTTGTAATTAGGAACATTCCACCAAGCATTGTGGTACAAATTGAGAGTGGTAAGTAAACAGACAAGTATTAAAGCACTCAGCTTCGTTTTGTAGCCTACTGTGACCAAGACCATCAATATGGATCCTAAAATGTCTAGTACTATCTGAAACGGAAGAACATTCAAAGTCAGATCAGAGCTCCGCCTGAATCCATCGAGTGGCGCCAATTTTCCCCGTTTCTGTCCTTTGTTCATTGTTTAAGGTGACTTAATTTCAAACAAACAATATCAGTTTAAATACTGACAACATGAAAGCCTGCTTTTATTCCTGCACAACTCCTCGTGAAAAGTTTGCCTTCTCCATTTACATAAATTCTCTCATTCAGTTGGGCTCTCAGTAATAATTGAGGGCTAAAATTTTAAATGAAAATTTCAACAGTTGACTCAATGTTTTTTTTTGGTCAACACTTTTAATGTTTACACTAAAAGCCTACATCAGTTTGGGCTGAGATAACAAAACTATCCCGTTGAAGACCGAATCAAAATTATTGAGGCAAATCCTGGACTTGAGCCAATGTCTACCTCCAACAATTAAAACATGTCATGAGATGAGAGGTGAAGTTGAGGTAATTAAAGCTTTCACTTGCCAAAACATAAATGAGCCTTGATGCTAACAAAACAATAAATTGTTATAAAATAATCAATGTCCAAAGCGTTGGAGGCTGATTACGACTGACCTTTGGACAATGGTGAACATAACATATTTCCGATCCAATCAAAAAATAAAATAAAGCCTGTTATTAATTCAAACAGTTCATAATTATTATGTTAATGAAAAAAAAAGAGAATTACCTGTAAAAATGAAAATTCAAATCTAATTAATGTGATAAACATGAAAGCAAGAAGGATTCTCCCGGTCAGTTGCAAATAGTTTTTTGGCTTGTTGTCTCCCAATGAGGGGACTCCGGCAAACAAGCTCCTTCCTTCAACTCTGCTCTCTGCCAGGACAAGCAAAAGTGCTCCAATCAGTGCAAGATTCCTGAATAAAAACTGAACATCCCACAGAATATTGTATGCAATTGTCTGAAACCAAATACAATACTTATGTTAACGATAATCAACCAAATGTTTAAAGTTAACAACAGTTAAAGCACATCTTATAGCAATAGGATTTTTATGATTATCATGAAAACACCAATTTTCACAAAAATCTGCACTGCCAACTGAATAAATAAAAGTTTAAGATATGATTTTAAGTCAGTGGTCTGGACTTATTTTTCCACACATACACAAATTACAAAAGAAATTTGATTTTATTTTAACTACCTGACATAAAAAGGCATTGCATTCTGCATAAATGACATCCTTAATGGCTTTCAATGCTCTTAAGGTTTCAATACCCGGTTTTTATTAGTATAAAATAAAACATGTTTGCCAAACTGTAAAAATCTAAAGGGTTACTTGTTTTTATGAGATGAATTAAAAAGATTAGTCTTTGAATGATAAATGAAGTTACCTGAAGTACAACAATGAAGAAAAGAATTCCACAAGCAGCAGTAACCCTAAACCTAGCTAATACCATGATACAACCTCCCAATTGACCAACAAGATTAATTAAAACAAATATCGTGGCTAAGAATCCTCCACAACCCCAAGAGCTATTCATGTATTCCCTCTGCTCATCCCATTGCACCCACATTCTGATACCGTCCTCTACAAAAGTTGATATTAAACATAATCTTGCTATTGTGGGCAAAAATGTCTTTGAACTTCTTAACACCTGAAACATTAAAAATTAAAATAATCACACCGATTTGATTTTGCAAGCGTACAATTTTAATTAAGAACGATCTGTTTTCCTCCGGTAAATTCCGGCCGCGCGTTAAGTATTTAACAAGTTTAGAATTGGGTAAAAAAAACAACAGGGTTCGCTGACGTGACATTTTTTACAAGTCAACTCTGAGATCCGAAATCACGGCACCGTAAATTAAGAATTAAAATAAGGAAAATACCCTGTCAGCAACATCCTCCGCTTTCGAAATCATTTCATTTTGAGAATTTCCCAACATTATTTATCCACTTTCACTTTGACACAGTTTCGAAAACATGAAATAATGTGATGTGGAAAACAACTGTAGAAGATTGTCGCACTTTCAGAGTTATGTCGATAAAAGTTGGTAAGACGTTGATACTCTGTGTACACTTTCATCGTGTTTTATGTCTATGGCAACAAGTACTTATGAAAAAGTCACTTTAAAATCTGGCAGTTTTATTCAAAGTTACATAAATTCTAATCAAATTTGTCTTTTTAAAAATGAAAATGAAAATTTTCATTTTTAAATTTTAATTTTTTCCTCATGGATATTGGTAATACTGAGTTCCTCCATTTAGTATTTGTGTCTATGGCAAAAAAGCAGCCAATGGGCGCGAAGGACTGTTTACGTGTTTTCTCTGATAGCACTTTCCTTTATTTTCAGCGTCTTTCTTCCGAGTTTTAGTCAATAATTAAGTATGGATCTCTGCGGAATTATATGGGTTTTAGGGTTAAAGCAATAGAAACTGAAGGTATATCTGGGTTTTATTTCAACATGACGAGAACTCGTTAAAATAACCTAACTTGGTTAGTTTTAACATTCGTATCGGTTAAGTTTTAGTGAATTCGGGAAGAAGGGGGTAATTTTGTTTTTTATTTGCTCAACGAGACTGAAACAAAAAGAATGACGTCACTTAGTGATTACGCGGGAAGATGTCAAACCGAAATTTCGGAAAAGAATAAATCTGGTAAAAATTGAATTACTTGATTTTGATGTGTCCGATGTTGGCGTAATGTTTTCAAAATGATTTTACTAATTTTATAGAGGAGCAGGCGGAAATGGAATGCCTTCTCGAAAGTCTACCAGTCCTGAATAATTATTTCCAATTACATAGTAAAATAGGACAGGGATCGTTTAGTACCGTTTACTTGGCCACTCTGCGGAACCCCAATTTTACGCAGAAATACGCAGTAAAACATCTGACTCAAACCTGTGAGCAATCGAGGATACAAAATGAGTTAAGGTGTTTGGAAAAAATTGGAGGGACTGACAACGTGGTGCGCGCAGAATTATGTTTGCGAAATGGAAGAGACTGTGTTACCTTTATTATGCCGTATTTGGCACACGGAAGATTTTCTGTGAGTTTCGTAAAAAAAATTTTTTTTAATCAGTCTGCTGTTCATATTTATTTATTGATTTTTTATTGTATTCCAGGACTATGTGGTCGACATGGATGCGGAAGAGACTCGCTTTTACATGAAAAATCTGTTCATAGCTTTAAGAAGAGTTCATTCATTTAATATTATTCACAGAGATGTGAAACCAAATAATTTTTTATACAACAGAGAAACCAAACAGTAAGATTTGAGTTTTTCTTATATTAAAAAGTCAAAATTGAACAATTAAGAACAGCTGATTTTATGTCTTTTGTTAGTTATACTGATTTTGGGTGATAAAACATAAAAAAGTTAAATTTTAAAGCTCTTTGTAATGATTTGTAAAAATGAAATAATATTTGCAAACATTGCTCATATTTTATTGGTTGGAGAATTTAATAAAAAATGCTGATTTTTGATTCTTGTTTTAGGTTTTTACTTGTGGATTTTGGCTTGGCTGAGCTGGTGAGAGCTCCAAAACAGGAAACGTCAACTGCGCCAGATGAAAATAAACCCATCGATTATTCGAAAAAGCGCAAAAGATCATCGGGCTCAAACGATGACGAGAAATTAACTCCTTTAAAAGGAAACAAGCGAATCGCACTCAAATCAAAAGACAGCAACGCGAGGATTTTATCGGTGCCAAAGACTTCGGATGAGAATAAGACTGGAAGAGGTGACGCGATTTCACCCGTGAAACAATCCCCCGATTTGGATAAAACCTCCATCAAGGCGAGGATTTTCAATTCGGCCAACGTGTTCAGAAGGAGCCTGGACGCCCAGGATGCGAGCACTTCCTCGAAAACTCCCGACTCTCATAAGAGTCAGTCAAAATCGAACAGAACCACTGAGAACGGATTTAAGCATTTGCAAAGCGGATTCACTTCTTTGCTACCGGTAAAATCCTCGAGTGCTCACTTGAGGAACGCGAGGGCGTTACTAATCAGTCGCTTCCATCGTTTGCAGAGTTGTCCCTGCAGTGGAAAGGGCGCTGTATGCTCCATTTGCTCGCTAAGGCAACCCATGCTTGCACCCAGAGCCGGAACTTCCGGTTTCCGTCCTCCGGAAGTGTTATTTAAGTGCGTCCTCACCGCCTTTTGTTAGAGGGAAACGTTTCCACTTGTAAAACGTTTGTTTTTTTTTTCAGGTACTTACATCAAACAACTGCCGTGGACATGTGGGCGTCGGGGGTGATGATGCTCTGCATTCTCAGCGGGTGTTACCCTTTTTTTAATTCGTCCACAGATCTGGCATCGCTTGCTGAAATCATGACCGTATTCGGCACTGAACGCACCATCAACGTCGCCAAGAAATTCGGTAGGAATCAATCGAATGTTGATATCTGGAGGTTATTGTCGGTAATTATGACTACTCTTTCAGGTCGCAGAATCCTTTGCAGCGAATTCAGAAAGGAAATAGATCTCAAGAAGTTGTGCAAGCGTTTACGAGCTCGCTCCCGTAGGAAATCAAAAACCGGGAAGACCACTTCGAACGAACCCACATGCAGGGATTGCTTTCAAACCATAACGGACGACGGATGCGTGTGTCGCTCGGTTAGTCAGTCATTCCCTCCCCTGTCAGGTCTCACCTCCCCCACTTAACGAGACCTTTGCTTCAGGACGAGCCCTCAAACGAACCGGAAGTGGCCACCGCCGCCCCCGACGGAAGTCCCCATTCGTTCCCGGATTCCGCCTACGATCTCCTCTATCGCCTGCTGGACCTCGACCCCACCACAAGGATCACCGCTGCAGAGGCCCTCAAGCACCCTTTCATCACTGGCCAGCCCTAAAACTTTCTTTCCTTTATTCGATTCAATTATGTTGTTTGCCTCAATAAAAGTTTCATTTGATTAAAGCCTTTTATCCTTTCCATCGTCTTAAGTAAAAATTAAATTTAATTCAACTGGGTGAATTATCAATTTATAATAATAATTCAATATTGAAAAAAAAAGTTTGGGTTTACTCAAGTTTTCTGATTCTAATAAACAATAATTTCAATATAATCCAAATATTATTTCAGTTTTATTAAACCTTTAACGGTTTTTAAATAAAATGGCGTCACAGATGAAATTTGAAACATGAAATTGTCAATATAACGGTGTTCAAACTACTTATTTTGGCAATCTAACTTTTAAAAAGAATAGTTGAACATTTAAGTGTAGGATTGAGTATTATTTAATGTATTTAATAATTATAAATCTGATATATTTTTATAAATATATAATTTGAATTTTTAAACAAAAATTAGAATTTTTATTTACAAACAAAAAAACATTTATAACTTTATAAAAAGTTTTATAGTAATAATTACAATGCGCTTATTCTTTTAGGACCCATATATATGTTTAAGGTATCAAAACTAAAATTCAAAAATATTTTAAATTCACTATTTGCGAGTTTTTTGATATAACCGCCATTTTCCCAAAGAGCAAAATCTCAAAAAAAGAATTTTATTTTTCGGTTTTCTCTTCTGTTTTAAGCCTCTGACTTTTTAAAAGCCTCTTTTATTTTTTCTGAACAAGGAAGACTCATTTAAATAAGTTTTAAAGCTCGAAAATCAGTCAATTTTGATCTGAATTTATTTTCAAAACTCGCTTTAAATGCGAATATCACAATGCCTCCGAGATCTAGTTTCAATTTTTTCACAATATTAAAAATAAAATAGGAATTCGTAAAAGGCAAGTAACACATTTTAATTTTAATGATTTTAATTTGATTTTTGTGTTAAATTTTATTGCGTCAAAAAAGAATTGAATTTTCTATGCATTTATAAACGTTCACCGCCTTCTTTATAAAATCACAATTTGGCGCACTTTTCTGACGAGGTTACGAATTGTTAACCACTGTGAACTATGTCGGTAAGTGTTTCGTTTCATTTTATGGTTTTTTATTTGATCAGCGTGCTTCTTACAAATTTGTTATGCTCTTCAATATGAAATTTAGTTTCCTCTAACAGATCGAATTGTTATAAATTTGATTTGCGTTCTAACTTTGTTAAAAAATGAATGGAAAGTTTAGCTGTCAGTTTAGTTTACCTGTTGATATGGGTTTTATTGTTTCATTAGAGCCCTCCCAATTCACCGTCGACCGATTTTTCGGGAGCAGCTGCCGATTTGGCAACTTCCCCAGCACGAGACTTGGAAGAACCTTTTGAAGATGAAGATATCCTCGGTTTGGCCGATCAACAGAGCATTAGTCAAGAAGAAGAAGAAGAAGAAGATGGGGAAGAGCTCTTTGGAGACAACATGGAAGCGTGAGTTTTCTTCTGATCAGCTCAGAAAGGCCGTAAAGAATTTGTTATTAGTGTAAAAATTCACTTTACAGGGATTACCGCCCAATGCCAGCAATGGATAGATACGACACCCGCGAATTCGATGATGAGGATTATGAACCCCTGTCAGTATCAGAACGATTGGCTGCTGAAAGAGAAATGGACAAAAGGGATGGCGAAGTGCGGTTTCAGAGGGGCTTTGAACATCTCTTATACTGTAGGTTTACATCATATTAATTTTTAATTCATTCATGTTGATGGTGAGTTAGTTTATAATTTGTTTTGATTCAGCTGAAAGTGAAGACGGTGACACTCCCAGAAAGAAAAGAAAAAGGGCAGAACAAGCAGCTGCTGGTGAAATGGTGGAGGATGAAGAGGTATGTATTTTTCACTCAATAACTCATATTCAGTGTTCGGATAAGCAAATATTCTCTTCTTTTTCACTTATTTTTGTATATTTTGAAATAATTAATGAATTAGTAATGTTTAATGTATTAAAAAAGAAAGAAATGATCAATTCATTCTGAAATGAGTGAATTAATCACATTAAATTTAGTAATAACTCAATTTTGGCTTGTATATATATTTATAGTGGTGTTCTCTTTGGCTGCTCAAAGAAGTTACATTATAGAAGATTTTATAGGTTTCCTTGATTAAATTGTGAATTTTCAGATGGTGGAGTCCATTGACAATCTCCAGGACACAAAGGGACACACCATAAAAGAATGGGTATCAATGCTGGGCCCCAGAACGGAAATAGCCAACAGATTCAAGAACTTCCTGAGAAGCACTGTCAACTCGAAGGGAAATTACGTCTTCAAAGAAAGAATGCGTCGCATGTGCGAGAACAATGAGTCGAGCCTGATTGTGGACTTTCCCACCCTCGCCCAGAGGGAGCACGAGCTCGCCTACTTCCTGCCAGAGGCTCCCTTCGAGATGCTCGAGATATTCGACGAAGTCGGCAAGGAGATGGTCCTGTCGATGTTCCCCAACTACGAGAGAGTCACGAAGGAAATCCACGTGAGGATAGCGGAGCTGCCGCTGATAGAGAATCTGAGAACGTTTCGGAAAATCCACCTGAATCAGCTGATCCGCACGACTGGGGTGGTCTCTTCGACCACGGGGGTTTTGCCTCAGCTTTCCATCGTCAAATACGATTGTAATAAATGCGGTTATGTTTTGGGGCCCTTTGTGCAGTCCCAAAACACCGAGGTCAAGCCCGGGTCCTGCCCCGAGTGCCAAAGCACCGGCCCGTTTATGGTTAATATGGAGCAAACGGTGTACCGAAACTACCAGAAGATCACAATTCAGGAGTCCCCGGGGAAGATCCCAGCGGGGCGGATCCCCCGCTCGAAGGCGTGCATCCTATTGGCGGATTTATGCGACAGAGCAAAGCCAGGGGATGAAATCGACGTGACGGGTATTTACACCAACAGCTACGATGGCTCTCTCAACACCGAGCATGGGTTCCCAGTGTTTTCCACCGTGATTATAGCCAACCACATCGTCGTGAAGGACTGCAAGCAGATCGTCCAATCGCTGACGGATGAGGACATAGCCGCCATCATAAAACTCTCCAAGGATCACAGCATCGAGGACAGGATTCTGGCGAGCATAGGGCCCTCTATTTTCGGTCACGAGTACATAAAGAGAGGTCTGGCGCTTGCTTTGTTCGGAGGGGAGGCGAAAAACCCTGGGGAGAAGCACAAAGTCAGGGGAGACATCAACGTTCTCATTTGCGGGGATCCTGGAACTGCCAAATCTCAGTTTTTGAAATATGTCGAGAAGGTGAGAGGTAAATTTGGCCGCGAAATTAGTTCGCGCTTTGACACTTATTGCTTTTCAGGTTGCACCTCGCGCTGTTTTCACGACGGGACAGGGGGCTTCTGCTGTTGGTCTTACTGCTTACGTGAGGAGACATCCGACGAGTAAGGAATGGACGTTGGAGGCGGGAGCGTTGGTTTTGGCCGACCAAGGAGTGTGCTTGATCGATGAGTTTGACAAAGTAAGAACTTCACAACAAACATAAGTTCCCAATGTTTAACCCTAAAAAGATTTACTTAAATATAATAATTACAATTAAAATAAGATCTTTGCCTAAACATTAAAAAAAACTTATACTCTTTTGAATAGTAATTATAAAAATAAATAATTAATTAAAAAAAATTAGTAAGTAATTCAAACGGCAGAGTATCAATAAAATATATAATTATTATAAGAAAACCTGAGGAAGTCATTTTCAAAGAAAAAAGAAACAGGTACAAAATGGACCACAGAGAGAAAAGGAGAACGCAATAAAGATGTGATTAAGAGATTTGATGATTGAAACCCGTATTTTACAGATGAATGACCAAGACAGAACATCAATCCACGAAGCAATGGAGCAGCAGTCCATCTCCATATCCAAAGCCGGCATAGTTACATCCCTTCAAGCTCGATGCTCCGTCATCGCGGCATCCAATCCAATCGGAGGCCGCTACGAGCCGAGTCTCACCTTCGCTGAGAACGTCAACTTGTCAGAGCCCATAATGTCTCGTTTCGACATCCTCTGCGTGGTCAAGGACGAAACGGACCCCATGGTGGACCAGCGCCTGGCGCAGTTCGTCTGCGAGTCCCACATCAAGCATCATCCGTCGAAGCCTCAGCAGAGCGCCCCGGCGGGGCAGTCGACCACGAGGGAGATACCGCAAGACCTCCTTAAAAAGTACATAGTCTACGCGAGGCAAAACATCCATCCGAAATTGCAGAACTTGGACAAGGACAAACTGGCGAAAATGTACAGTCATCTGCGTCAGGAGTCCCTCGCGACGGGGAGCCTGCCCATCACGGCGAGGCACATAGAAAGCATGATCAGGATGACGGAAGCTCACGCGAAAATGCACCTGAGGGAGTTCGTGCAGGAGGACGACGTGAACATGGCGATCAGGATGATGCTGGAGAGCTTCGTGGAAACTCAGAAATACAGCGTGATGAAAGCGATGAGATCGGTTGGTTCACTCTCTTTGTGCGGGTTAATATTTCCTCGGGCATTGTTAACTCTTCCTTTTGATTTGCAGGCATTCCAGAAATATTTATCATACAAAAAGGACAACAACGAGCTTCTGTACTTCATATTGCGGCAGCTGACTCTTGACGAGTTGGCGTATGCCAGGACGAAGGGAGGCTCCGAAATAACGGTTATTCAGATATCGGAGAAAGATTTCAAGCAGAAGGTAGCGAAAAACTCAAAACTCTTTATTTTATTGCGCTTTTTATGTGCATTGACTTGATTTATTTCAGGCTGCCTCGATCAACATCCATCACGTGGAAGAATTCTACAAGAGTAATCTGTTCCTCGACAACAATTTCATTTACGACGCCCAAAAGAGAGCCATCATTCAAACCGTACCGGAAATCACTTTTCCATCGGACGTTTGATCGCGCACTTCCGGTTGTTTCCCAACTAACGGACACTCGTAAAATTGTGAGTTCGCGAGAGGAAAATATTCTCAAACGACGGACGTGAAGGATGTCCACGTGTCACGTGGGTGGTTTAGGTGTATCGCGTGTTGTGTCTCTCCGAGCCTGAGGAAAGTGTTACTCAAATAAATAATTCCCGAACAAAATGGAATTTAAACTGATGGGCCCCAAAGACGGTAGTACTTTCATCACTGCCGCTGTTATGTTCTCCTTTTTGTTTTTGTATAGGATATACCAAAAGGTTGCAGGCCGAACGAAAATAATTGCTAAAAGTGATGCAGAGAAATAAATTTTTAGGATTTTAGGTTGGTTATTATTATTTGTCCTTTTCGAATAATGGAATATTTGATTTTTTGCTGTGTAAAGATTGGGATTTCATGGAAGACTTTTCAGGCCAAACTTGTCGTTATGACAACTCGTAACGGTTAAATATAAAAAGCAGACTATTTTATCACTTTATCCACTGCATTATGAATTACTGAAAATTATATTCTATTCCTTAGGCCATTTTTCTTTCCCAAAGTCGTATGGAGGTAGTCTGGGATTTTATATTTTGATTTACACGGTTATAGAGTTTCATTTTACACGGTTTTCCTGAAATCCGCTGTGTGAATTGAGTGCGGAGTGTAAATGGAAGATGGCGGAATGGCTTACAGCGCTCCACGAGGGCAAATCGGGAACTATTTTTTGTCAGTTTTCCGTTAACGAATGTCCCAAAAAAGAAGAAAATCAAAAGGCGTTTTTGACAGGTATAATTCTTCTTTTTTCCTTTTCTAGTGATCCATTCGGTCTAATCAACGATTTTTCCTCTTTATTTACAATCATGGTTTGTGGAAAAAGTCACCCAAGTGAAGATTGTTTTGTTTGTTTTCTCCCAACGGTTTTCGCGAGCGCCCACGGAGGACAACAATGTTGCTAGACCTCCCGTTTTGAAATAATGGATCTATTCTTACATTTAAATTAAAAAATACCGGAGAGTTGGCACGATTTCGATGCCGCTTTTATTTTTTGGCGGATTGCCTGTGCAAACCGAGAGATGCGTTCTGCTCAGTTGTGACTAGGGCTCACGGGGGGGTTTGCCCGTCTGCGGTCGAAGCCAGGTAAGAGCTTTTATTCCTTTCGAAACCGTTCTTTCCACTATTCATCCTGCTCTCTTGCAGGATGGGCAAGCCGGAGAAGAAGCAGGAGAAACCGAAGCCAAAGGCCAAAGACGAGCGCGGGGAAGAACTGCCCTGGGATTTGTTCGACCGTTGCCTTTTGCCGATTATATTCTCCCACGCATCCGCCATTATTATATCGACGGTGCTCAACACCCTTTACATCTCGCAGGTTTCCTCGTTTTCGCTCTTCCTCCTGTTCGTTATCTTTAGTTTAGCCGGAGTTCTCTTTTATCACAATCTTAAGGTGGGTTTGATTCTTTCACTCTCTTCAACAACTGCTCATTGTGGCGGTTGGGAAATCAAAGAATAACGGCATTTGATTATAACAATGTGAAACACAGAGAGAGAGAAGCAAGGTGTTTGCTTTGTTTATTCCGAACAAGTAGATTTAAAAAAAAAGAAGAGAGATTGAGTTTATATAATTGGAAGCACTGAATTGGCAGTGCCAATCGAATGTTTCCATTGATTCGTTTTGTTGTCCTCAGGTCAGTGCTGCCGGGAAATGTGTTCTGGTCACCTCCTGCGACTCGAAGCTCGGTGTGGCCCTGGTGAAGCAACTGGATGACTTGGTGAGTTCATTTCACCCCTCACTTTAACTAACTCAGTCATATTAGTCCAAAAGTTAGGGGTGAAGTTACGTAAATTCTTTTCCCAGCATCTATATTATACTTTTACAATTATATACTCTGAACAGTTTCACCAGTGTTCAGCTCCTTAGAAATTTATATAACCTTGAATGTCTACTTTGACTAAACGCTCTGTAGACATAATTTGTTTCGCTGCTGAAATCATTTTCACCATTTCAGGGTTTCACCGTATTCGCCGGTTTCGCTAAGAGAAACGAAGAAGCGGAGAAACTGAAAGAAGTCACCTCAGGTCGTCTTCACATACTCGAACTCGATGTGACCAACGAAAAGCAAGTTTTGTCAGCTGCGGCTTACGTTAAAAAAAATTTACCGCCCAAAACAGAAGGTGAGAGACGATCGGTTTCCGTTTCCGGAGCGGAAGTTCATAACTGATTTTCCTGCCGTTCAGGGCTTTGGGCGTTGATCAACAGCGCCCAGTCAGCTTCCTTCGGCGAAGTTGAGTGGGTACCCATGGCTGTGTTCAGACACTCGACAGAAGTCAACCTTCTGTCGGTGATACAAATCACCCAGACTTTCCTGCCCCTCATCCGGAAGTCCAAAGGACGAATCATCAACATCGTCAGCCTGCTGGGGAGGATCCCCTCCCCCGTCAGGTCCCCCCACTGCACCACCAACTTCGGGGTGGAAGCCTTCAGCGATTGCCTGCGCCTGGAAATGAGACGGTGGGGAGTCGACGTCGTCGTCGTCGAGCCCGGAGACTACACCACGGGGAACCTCTGGTTCAACGACAGCAGGATCCTGCAGGAGGCGCGGAATATGTGGAGGCAAATGCCCGAGGAGACCAGGGAGGAGTACGGGAAGGACTATTTCGAGTACAAAGTGAGAACGCTCCAGGAGTACACGAGAGGAGTGGTGAGTGGGGGGGGGACCAGGGGAGTTTTTCCCTCTCTGACGGGGTGTTTCTCTGCAGGAGGCCGATTTGGTTCCGACGGTGAGGTCGCTGACGGATGCTGTCTGCAGGACGTTTCCCCTGGCGAGGTACACCCCCATCACTCGGGAGGAGAAGATCAAGGCTTTCGTGTCCGACCACTTACCTCGTTCTGTTTTCGACATTCTCTACAACTGAACAACTGTCGTTTGCTGTAGTTTTCATCACGTGCATCGGGTATTTCGCTGTTCATTCTCAAACAGTTCGACTCATAGTTTTATAATTTTTAACTGAAGGTGTTCAAATGCAGTTGCGTAAATTCCACCCACATAAACTAAACATTGAGTTTACGTAAAGGACCACATTGGAACTACTTATTTCGCAAACTGTTAAATTAATTGCTACAGTTTTTGAAACTACAATAATAAAATAGTATTTAGAATTTATAAAAATTAAGTTAAAAATTAAATACCGTAAAAATATTATAAAAACTTTTAAAAAAAAATTAAACTCTAATAGTTATGTAATTATATCTAAATTATATCTATAAATATAAATATATAAAAGTAATAAGAATAAATATAATATAAAATAAATAAAATTTATAATAAATTTATAAAATAAATATAAATATAAAAAAATAATAAGTATAAATAATACGTATAAATATAAATTAAATATAATTAAATATAAAAAAGACCTGAAACTCTAAAATGGGTGAAATTTCACCTTTGAACACCGTCAGAGGTATAAAAAAAGTTCAACAATATAGTATATTTTTATAAAAAAAGGTAACTCTTTATTAAACAATAACTTCTGGTGAGACTCGATAATATAAATTGACTATCACAGTAAGTGGGTAACTAAGAGCTTTCTTTCCCTAAAGCTAAAACATACGGAACTCTCTGCCTGTTGTATTCGCTCTCGGGGGCGTTCTTCTTCGTCTTGATCGTCGCCGTCGCGTCAGAACTACCCGGACTGTACTGGTACTGCACTCCGTCCTGCTGGTTCTCGTACACCACGTGGTTCCTCCTCTCCTCCGTCAGCGGCTGCCTCTTCGCCTTCAGGTACTGGATTGGCTGCGCGTCCTGCAGCGGAGTCACCGTGTACCCCGCCCCGATCAGAGCGTCCAGCTCCTGCTTCGACAGCGTCCTCTGGCTGGGCGGCGACGGCAGCCTCACCACAGGAACCTTCTCGCTGGTGATGTCCTCCAGTCCCGCGGATTTGGGAACGGACGACCGGGAGACGTAGATGGAGGACCTGGAGGGCTTGACGGGGGTGAACAACCCTCTACCCGCCACGGGTTGGAGGAGAGTCGACTGGACGGATTCCGGCTGTGGGCTGGGGACGGGTTGCTGTTGCTGCTGCTGGACGTACTGGATCTGGAAACGGGGAGAGTTGAGCTTCTGTGGGGCCTCGGGGGTGTCACCAGGGGTTGTTACCTGTGGGGTTGCGTCTGAGGGGACGTACTGCTGGGGTTGTGCGAGCGATGGTTTGGAGGTCTCGATGAGGTATTGCTGAGGTAGGTTTTGTTGCACGATTTGTTGCTGACTTGCTGATGGAGCGGGTAAGACGGTTATTGGGCGGCGAATCTAAAAAATAAGATTAGTTTTTATTATATAAATTATATATATAATTCTTATGAAGAAACACTTTTCATTCTTTTCATTTCTGTTTGCGTTTATTATTTTTCTTTCGGTGTTAACACTATTCTTTCTTTCTTTTTTGGCAAGAATTCTTTATTCGTTCTCTCTTTTGCTTTCAGATTTTATTAAGTAGTGTTTTTTTTCTAATTTTTTTTGGATGTTTTGTCACTTTTTTCCTTTTGGAGACATTCGTATTTTTCTTCTTCAGATTCGTTTCTTTTTTTCTCTGTGTCTTTTTCTGCTGTAGTTTCTATTTATTTCTCATCTTTATCTACTCTCCCAGTAAATTGTTACATTAAGACGAATCATAAGTAACTTCCGCTTATTTCCAAGTGTACACAGAGGAATAAAACCAAAACACGTGGTCATGACTAACGGTTGATTACAACAACAGAACCCTTTCACTCATGACTCGACCTCATATATTTTATATTTCTTTGCAAACATCCAGAGAGCATTTGTCTTCTCTTCGAATGGCTCCTTGCAACACGTTTCATCAGAAAACCAAAACAATCCATCCGTTTAATCTCAGAAACAATTGGCCAAACATTGCCACATTACCCTGTCTTGCGCTACTTCCTGCGGAATCGGTTGCTGGTAGATCACTTGTTGCGAGACCGCACCCGGTCGCTGAGCCTGGCCATACAACTGCCTGGGGTCGGCCTCCACGCCGTACTGGGCTGCCAACTGTTGCTGCAGCTGCAGTTGGTACGTCTGAGGATCGACGGGTATCGGAGTGTACACTGTCAGACAGAAATCCAATTAGTGTGGGAACGCGGGAGGGTGAGGGGGCGAGAGGGGGTACCTATGTTAGGGTTCTGTGGGTCCTGGAAGGGCTGCTGGTACGCGAGCTGTTGCTGTTGGGGCTGCTGTTGTGCGAAGACTTGTGGGGATTGAGAGTGAGGTCCGGTTGGCAAAGGCTGTGTCTGTGTCTGGGGCGGTCTGATGGTGAGTCCTGCGATTTGGGCTCTGCGTGGCGCATCACGGGCTTCCTGCAGAATCCTCTGCTGTTGTCTGGCGTATTCGGATATTCTCGGACGCTGGCCAGGTTGAACTGAAACCCCAAGGATAGAAGTATAGATTAAATGATCCTCCGAGTTGGTTTCTGTGATGAATTACCTGGGGCGAGTGGAGCCGCGGGAATCTGTTGGGGTTGTGTCGACTGCAGCGGATTCTGTTGGTAAAGTCCCAACAGCTGAGATTGCGTATACTGCTGTGGTTGGGGCAAACCCTGAGCGAACTGCTGCTGTTGAGGTAAACCCTGAGCGAACTGCTGCTGTCCCAAAGCTCCGAGACTGCTCTCGTCGATCAACCTGCCGTCCTGGGTGAGGACGTATCTGGCGGCGGTGGGCGGTCTGGAGCCGTCCCTGGACACGACCAATTGCTGGATGAGGTGCTGCTGCGGCTGCTGAGCGGATGCAGAAGCTTGTTGCTGCTGTTGTTGAGCGGCAAACTGCTGGCAGCAGGCCGAGGTACTCCTGGGGCACTTCCGGAGTCTGTCGCTCTTCTCTGGGCGCTTTTTCCGGAGATGACCTCTTCGGCCTGTCGTCCGATTTTATGGGCTCGAACTCAAACATGATGAGAACATTGTCGTCCTTTTCATTTTTGACTTCCGACGCGAACGATGACGCCGCCAACAGGAGGTGCACAACTGAAACAAACAAAATATATATGTCAGAATTATACAATTCAATGAAACATAGATAAAAACTAAACATAATATATATTAATATATGTGAGTTGGAATAAAGACGGATATGTTTAAAGAAAAGGTGCATTCGTATAACAGTAAAGAAGATAATACTTTAACGACAGAAACCACCTCTTTGAAGGTTGGCATTCCTGAACAAATGGAAAAATCGTCTGCTGGGGAAAACGACCGTTGGTAAAACGGCCATCGCAGTCCGCGCTCTTGAAAAATGCCAAAATCAATTTTCATTAAGGCGTTGCGAAATTATAAATGAAAACAAAATTAAGTTTTGTACAAAAACAGCAAAAGGATTTCTTCATTTTTCACATCGACGGGACACCGAAAAACTCCCTCCGGTGTTGCCAAACCAGGTTCGTGATGCAGTGTTTGTTTGTTTGTATCAACCTGAATTTGTATCTCTTTTCGAGAGGACTTTCAGACAATCGTGTCCAATTCGGTCGACCCTTCACGGTGTGACCCCCCACAAACGGACGACAACTTTCCGACAATGACGCAACTTTATGCGTTTTTAACGAGTCTCTGCACTCACGTTGGGTAACAGATCTCGTTGTCTTTCGTTTCAGGAAATGACTCGGAGGAAGATCCGTTATGGTCTGTTCTGTTATGTTTTCCTCTTCGACTGGTACTCGTGGGAACAAACGGTTGTGTCCTTCATTGGGGAGTTTATATAAAAATTACCGCTTTTACAAAATATGTGTAAATGTTAGGGAGAGTTGGCAACACTGAAGAAAAAGGAGATTTGTGAAAATGGGAAGCACAAAGACGTTGAGTAAATGTTTGCACTACACATGAAGTTTGCTTTCAATTTTGAGAGTAATTAAATAAGGTTAAGATTGAAAATTAGAGCATTTAAATTAAGAAAACAAATAAAATAACAATTTTTCTTTATTTTGAGTTTCACCCATTGCTTTCAGAATTCACTGGACTTTTTCGCCGTTGAAATACATTTCCAATGTATCGAATGTCGCACTCCGATCTTGCGAAAGACATTTTGGAGGACGAGAAACCAGACCCAGTGAACTTTCACCCCTGACAAGGTCTCGTCTCGGCGGAGAATTATCGCGGAATGCGTTTCGCCAACCGGACAATAAATTTTACTCGAAGGAGAGCGCCGCCATCTTTGGGCGACGAAACCGCCATCAAAACTGCAGCTAATTACGCGCTCGGGGACATTTTCGCCATAAACGAACCGCCAGATATCATCAACGGCTTTTCGTGACGTCATCACTGCACTGAGAAATGGCGCTCTGATAATCTGATACGTTAACCGCCATTTTGGAAAGAGACTTTGATGCGATCGAGAGTTAATCCGGTCGTTATATTGGGATTTTCTTGTGAGATGAAATTGGCAATGAAATTTGTAATTAAAATATAAATATAATAATATACCCTTACCTCGCCAGAGGGCCTTAAGGGAGTATAAGCAACAATCAAAACAAAGTTACAAATTATGTACAGATCCAAAGATAAACAGTTATAACTTTTAATGTAAATAAAATATACAGAATTAACAAATTAAATATAAAATTATAAAATAGATAAACAGAACAATAAGTAACATAGATTAAATAGATATCATAACAAAAATTAAATTATTAAATCGTCATAATCATAAAATTAAATCGTAAATCAATTAAATCATAAATTAAATAAATAATTATATAATCATAAATAGAAAATAATCAAAAATAATATAATCATAAATAATTAAATTAATTAAATCATAAAAAATCAATAACTTAAATTTAAAATTATAAGTTAAATGAACAAAACATTAAATAACATAGATTAAATAAATATGAAAACAAAAATTGTCAGTAAATTAAGTATAAAAGTATAAGTTAAATGTAAATTTAAAAGCTAAATAAACCTAACGTTATGTAACATAAATTCAATAAATAACGTTACATAAATTAAATAAAAACGTAACATAAATTAAATAAATAACACAACAAAAATGAAATAAAATAACGATCAATAAATTAAATATAAATTATATTTTATATTTAATAAGATTTGTAATATAATAACAGTACAATAAATATTTTTAAGATTGAATAAAGGCGTTTACGTTCGAAAAAAATAGTATTTTGACAATACAAAATTGAATTGTTTGTTAGTTAATTATTTTACTGTGGAAAATCACAGACTCCACACTTGACACAATCCTAAATAACAATCCGCGTTTCACCCTACATTCTCGCTTTTGTTTGCACTAATTCTTCGAATTAAAAGGGGAAAAATGGAGAGCGGGTGGCGTAACTTGAAATTTGCCACATTTACGCCACTGAGCAAACGCAACAATTCAAACATTACTTTCTAAACTCTATACAAATGGATAATTCCATCCGGAGCTGAATTGCACATTTCAGCACAATCTCAGACTCCCGTTATTTTATTATCCTTCCATAATTTATGTATTATTTATCTATCGGGGGATTGTTAATAAAATCCAGGGCGGAGGAATGGACGGAAACGGAGTTTCGATTTCACCGAGTCTTTCGAATACATTATCTCGGGACGGATTGTTGCGCAACATGGAACACCCAAACCATTCTTTCTCGTGATTATATGACGATGTAGGAATTGATCGTTGCAAGAAAGTGCTCGAGTCAGAGTCGAAAAGCAAAAGTTCACGGGATAAAAAGCGCCGGTTAACTTCCGCGTGCCTAATTAACGTCCGCCAGATGATTAATTAGCTTAACGTTCAATTAAGAACGGGACACTTTTGCGAGCGATCGGTTATGTTTTGTAAACATTCTTAAAGTCATGTAAGAGTTGAATATCTTTGAAATTGATTCGAATAGTTTCCTTATTAGTGGCGGAATTTCGAGTTTTACTGACCTAACATTTATAGATTTGTGCTTCGAATCGTAATATATTGTAATTTGTGGGAATTGACATTCATCAAGCTTCCACCGGCAGCTCGTCATGTCCTTCCTCATTCTCTTCATCCCCTTCCTTTACACCCTGAGGCGGTAAGCATGGGTCAAGAAAAAAAAAGAAAAGTATATTGAAATTTAGTTTAACAATACAAAAATCCTTGTTCTTCTTGGTTTTTTTGTTTTAATAAAATGAGAAAAATTTTATCAGAAAATGAGAGTATAAAAATAAAGTATTAATACAATGGCGGCAGCGGGCCAATCAGCATTAAGCAATTCAATGACGTCATCCGCGCGCTAATCCAATCAACTCACGCAAGCCGCCGACATTTTAACGGGTTTCAATCTTTTTTGTCTTTGAGAAAAAAACGTAAATTCTTCGAAGCCCATTGGAGGTTAGCGTGCGTAAATTCAGACATTTTACAGAGAAAGTAAAACGACCTTCTACTCCCGTTTTTTATTTTTTAAATTACGAGGTAATGACGCTCTAATATTTATTTGATTACTCCTCCCTTTGAAATTGTAAGAAATAATATCAAGAAAACAAACGAGTAACGGTCTCAAGCACTCGAAACTATTTTTACATTTTTCGAAATATTAAAAATGCTATCACAATTAAACTAATGGCGGGCATTTCTTGTGTAAAACACCTTAAAAGAAACATTTTAAAGTAGGTCGGTTATTATGTCCTAATGATGTAAAGTTTTTCTTTTCTTTTTAACGTGACCTTGACGCTTCGAGTGGATTTTTGGTTTTCTATTCAATTTTTAATTAAGCTTTTTCTTCCAGGGGAGGGTTCGATTGTAAAATCTCTATGTAATATCTTATCATAAGATGAACAGTTCCTCTTGACAATATGATTTTATGGGAAGAAACTGTCAATGAGTGGATTTACAGTGTAATGATTAAAATGTTATTGTCATAATTAATTCGGACTAATCGTAGGCATTTCAGAATTACAATTTCATTATGTTTTATTTTCGAGAGAGATAAGTCAAAATCGATCTATCGTTTGCCTGATTTGTTGTAATTAAAATTACAGTCTAATATTTAATTGCTTCGTGTTATAAATTGGGACAGAAAATTGCTTTTGAAATGAATTAATCAACTGTCACTTTTCTTGTCGGAAAATCTCACTTGTCAGCGTTTTCCCTTTTTCTCTTTATCGCCGTCCTTTCCGGGAATAATTCCCATAAATCACGGCATAATTTTTTAAACCTTATTTATAAGGCTGTCTGGTGGCCTCCGCGATTTTATTTCCGCTGCCTCCGTGAGAAACAAGAAAGGTGCGAAAGCCCAGATGAAAACAAGCGCGGCCTTTCGCACACCCGAGCCAAGGATTCTGTAATTATTAATTTTTCAGCAATAAAATAGTTGATATCTTTTCTTAATCGAAGTGCCTTGATATTTTATGTAATATCGAGCAGCGTTTTATCAATTGTCGGCGCGGTGATTCCGAAACCTTTGGCAGTATTTCAAAGGACACTCCCATCCTTTGGGTAATGTAATCAAATTAAAAAGTCATAATTAAAAACGTAGTTTTTGCCCGACGTGACCGTTACCTTTTTTTGGTAACTGGATGTTGGATCCGGAGAAAGAACCGTTGAGAACGTTCACATCGGTTTTCGTATAAAATTGTCTTCCCTGTGGAGGAAACCTTCGACTGACAGGAAAACTGAAACCCAAGGTCGCCGCCATTTATGTTTTTTTGCATTCAATTTTTTATTGCGAAAATTAGATCTGTGCCACCGGGCATTTTTGCTTGTGACTAATCGCGTTTCTCTGGCCGGATGAGGAAGAACAAATTTTGCCGAAAATAGAACCAAATAAAAAAAAAATTAGTCATGAACACTTGCCATCCCGAAGAAATAATTAATGTACAAATGACACATAAATACAAAATGAATACATAATACGTAGAAACTCAATAAATAGGCTGAAAAAACCATAGACCTATATAATTTAGTGACAGGCACAAAAAAAGATGAATAGATAGATATATAAAAAAAATACTGAAAATAAATTTCTTACTATATGCTTTGAAAAAATTAATGAAAAATTAATGAAATTAATTATTGAAATATTATATGCAGTTATTATAAGCAATTAAATATTGAAATTAATGAAATTATTATTATTATATTCAAATTTGATAAATAGGTCATTATTATGAGTCGAAAACAAATAAATACATAAAAGGTCATATATAAGGAAAACTAACTGAATAAATAAACAGGTATACAAAACACATAAATAAATATTCATTATAAAATAAACTCTCTTTAGTGAAAGAAAATTTGAAAGTTTGAAGTGATTGGCTATTTAAAAATTATAATATATAATTTCTAATTTTTCCTTTTTCGACTTTCAGGTTTCGAAAAAAAAATACAAGTTTTCACCGATAATATTTTATAAATGTATACGATACACTTATATTTAGGCATAGTTATTAACAACGAGAATTAAATTATTATTTAGAGATCATAATTAAAATGTAGAGATTTAACTGTTTATTAAGAAATAATAACAAAATATGTAAAGCGACGAAAAAAGCACATTAATTATTATTCACATCTAAAAACAAATAAATAAACTGTGAAACTGATAAATAAAAGAATAATAAACAATTAAATAAATTGTAACCAAAAAATGAGTACACCATAATAAATGACCATTTTATATATACACTGTAATAAACATTGTATAATGAATAAAAATATATTTAAAAAAATAAATTTGATTTAACTAATTTAACCCTTTGCGGTCGTATGTTTGCTCTCAGTCACCACAGCAAGAAACTGTACAAATATATACGAATCTTATACTGTATAATCTTATACCGGTTTACACTTTTCCTAAGGGAACCTCAATGCCTACGGAACTAATATGATGCTTCTTCGATTGGAGATAACTAAATACTATCTAAACAAAAATTGTCACCAGTTGGGGAGTGCTTTGAAAAATGATGGACAATTATAAACCATAATTTTTATACAAAAACATATCACTAGATGTCTATATTGAATAAAGATATATCTAAAAATTCGCTAAAGAATTACTAAATGTTGTTTATCCATCGTAAACTAGCATTTTATGTATCCCTTCTCTTTCGACGGAAATTAACCCTTTTGCGGTGGTATAAAATTTGTGTATGGGTATCTATTGGTCGGAATTAATTTCTCTGGAAAGAGCAGAGATACATATACATAATATTCAGTAATATTTAGTCATATTTTAAGAATAGAGAATCTCTAATTACTCATAAATACAATTTATATCCAATCGATAGAGCATCGTATTAGACATTGAGGTTCCCTCAGGAAAAGTTTGAACTGATATAGGAATGCATACAGTATAAGATTCGTATATATTCGTACAGTTCCTTGCTGTGATGGCTGGGAGTAGACATACGACCGCAAAGGGTTAAATATCGAAAAAAAGTTAAAAACCGGAATCATAAATATTGTGTAACTCAGTATTAATGGATAAGTGTAAATAGATTTTCTCCAAATTCTTGCAAACCCCAGAAGAGTGTCAAACGGAGTCCTTTTCCTAATTCTGTTCCAGTTTTCACTTTCTTTCACAGACATAA
>JAQIBA010000221.1:66942-88360 GCA_028293925.1 Brueelia nebulosa
TGTTTTCTCAGAGGCGGCGCACTTTCTAATAATCTAAACTCTCTCATTCTGATTCATTGGAATGATTCGACTTTTCCAAGATATGATTGGATTCGAAACACACTCACATTTCGAATAAATTAATTAGGTCATTTTGCGGCGTGTTTGGCCGATTCGTCGGCGAAGGACGAATTAAATAGGACAGTTGCCGACCTCGGGTTGGGGGTGGAACCGGAAATGGAAAGGTCATTGGGAAAAGGGTGGCTTTTGATTTGAATCAAAAATTTATGATTTCATTTCATTCACATTCGAAGTTATTTGGATTTGGTCTCACCCAACGTTGAAGCCTTTCAACCCTTACAAACTGGCAACAGATCGAAAAAGTTTCTAAAACTTTTTGGTTACAACTCGGGGAAAAGTTTTTAGTCGAAAAGCTCAATCATTTCAACTCGAATAAAATCCACACGTCCTTAAAAACTCTTCCAATTGTCCATGAGCGAATCATTTAAAAGTAAAAGACTGCCCAGTGGGAAGCGATGGTCACGGCCATGTTCGCCTTGTCTGCACTTACTTTTTCAAAGTATACATTGAGTATCTGCAGAGGATTCCATTTTGTCTGTGGTGACGAACATCCCCCGAATGTGAGGGATGAAATCGAGGCTTCTGCCTCATTGAGGGGTCTGAACATCAAGTGCCCTCAAGCCAAGGCATTGCCCGAAGGTCTTTCTATCCCGAGGGTATGCAAATACTCTTCAGTCAGCCAATCAGAAGCGAGTCTGGAAGGTTCGAGAATGAAATAATGTTAAAAGAAGTGATGAACTGCCAAAAGATGAGGATGGAGAAGGAACAGTCGGAAGTTCAAGGCTTTGATCATTTTATCCTCATCCCTTCTTAATTTTAAAGTTTAAAGTTACACCCGGGAAACGAGTTTAGATTTTCATTTACTGTTTTACAGTAGTTCAAGAACAGAGTTTGAAAAGGGCAGACAGAGCCAAAGGAAAGCCACGTCCGGGATTGATACTCTTACTCTCCTCTGATAACCATTTCTGGTCTTTCTAACATATTTCAGAGAAAATCCAAAAGCGCCGCCACAGAGAATTCTTATCGTTTTCCCATAGAGCACAACCATAGAGTGTAAGAATTTATTGCAGATAAAATCAAAGTTATTGCGCACGTTTCGAAGTGAGCACTCGACGGGGGATTGAAAATAAGTTTTTAACGAGCTCTAATTATCATTAAATATAAAACTAACAATGGGCGTTCAGTTATTCTGATTGCGGTTTGTTCGGATTTCGGTGAGGGAACTAAAAACCTTTGCGATTCCGGGGATAAAGAGATATATAAGATATTTAACAGTAGAACGACCTCGGGTGTCATTCTTGACACCCACCACTAATTTTCTTGAGATTTGGTGAGTTTTCATTAATTTTTCGTAGAATACGATGCTGAATTCCAAAGGGGCCGAGAAAAATTTGAGTATATTTAGAAAGACCAGAAATGTCACCTTGATACCCAAATAATACTCTTATATCTCAATTAAATGTATCCACAGCCTCATTTATTGTTCCTAACACATAAAAAAACATAAGAAGTCATATTAAAACTAATATCTACTTGAAATTTCGGAGGTTTTTAGGCCATTAGTGAGGAACTCAGTGCCCATATTGACTGCAAAAAAATTGTAAAGTATAAATTTTACTGTACAGTACACTGTCTGAGGGGGCACTACAAGGTGACCATGTTTTAACACTTATAACATTTATACAGTACAAATAAATACCAAACATCCCCATTTAAAGAATTGGAATTGTATTGGTCCTTGCGGGAAAAATATCGGGGAAAATATGATTTGTATAAATGTGTGCGTAACCTCATTATATTTTTTATTCTAAATAATAATAGTAATAATAAATTTCCTCTATTTCGCACGAAAGCATTAAGGAGTAAATTATACAATTACATTGAAACACTGTTACAAAATATAACCCCAAATACATAATTTACAAATTTCTGAAGGAATGATACACATTTTTTATCGGTTAAAAATAGTATTATAATTTTTACCCTATTAAAAAAGAATTCTGACATTTGTCTGAATTAATTGTATTTATTATAATTAAAGCAATTAATTTTGAATTTATGTTCACAAAAGCATTAAAACTATCAAAGAAGAAATAATTAACACTAAATACGAAGAAAACCGAAAAATTGCAACAAATCAGCGTTTTTAGGCTGTGGGTCAAAAGTGACACCTCCGGTCTTTCTAGTTAATTCGATTTTCCGCTCGTTCTAATGTTAAAAGATATAAAAGTCATACCGTATAAGAATTTTATTGACTGATGGAGAATCTATTAAAACATATCATTCCCCGCGTGATATAATTATAATTACATCTACGCCGTAGATGTATATATAAATCTGTATAATATGTGCAATATATATAATAAAATATATAAAAATACCTGTATAATATATATAATATGTATAATAAATAATCATAAATATATAATAAGTCCGATGAGAGCTGAAAAAGCAATTCCGGGCCTTTATAAATAAAAAAATGTATAATAAAAAATAAATACTAATAAAATTTATAATAAATAACAATAATATGTATAATAAATATCTACCGCAGATTCTACGATATATAAGTATAACATGTATACTTGTGGGTTTTCTAGAGAAATTAAAAAAACATTTAATCGATAATTTGGTTGACCAACTCCATCAGTGATAGTTGACTTTTCCACTTTGTCGACAAACGTTCCCATGGTTGTGCTTTCCACAAGACAAACCGGTTTCCCCTCATTAACGTTAAATGCTCCCATACATAAACTTTTGACGCCTCATTCGCCACCAAAAGCGATCTTTCACTGATTCAACGGTGGATTGTGCACGTCCATTTTGTGTCCACGTGCGCCGCCCCCAAAATGCCGATGGAATGTTCATCTGTTATTGGCCAGGAAATGAAACTGTTCCAGTTGACATCCGCGAGATAAATCATTGCCGAATGCTGGGAACGAAATCCTGTGAAGGTCTTTCGACGTTACGTTACCGCCCGGAGACCGTTTTTTCTTTTTCCGTCGCTTTTCCTCTCGTTGGCCGCCGCAAAAAACCGCCCTCCGGCCATTTCGCAAGGCGTCTGTGTCTCCAGCTCTGCTCAACGCTTCCCTGGGATTGACACATCACCTGGGCGGTTCTCCTGGCAGGGACCTTCGATCCGCCCCATGGGCGATTCGGATCAGTCCCCGCGGTTGTCGCTCGCCTCAGTGCTCGCGGACTGTCTTCGCGGAACTCAAACATGAATCAATCATGTGAATTTATAAAAAGTTGATCTGCGGGGCAACAGGGCGACCTGGGCGTGGGCGTCTGACCATGAAATTGGGTTTTCATTAACCCATTAACGGCCGGTCATTGAAATTTTTATTTTAACACTAACACTTATTATTTGTCCTTCTCAGAAGATTAAATTTTATGGGGTTCCCATACATAGAATGTGGGGCGGTGTAATAAGCATCTTGGATAAAAAAACTTCAAAATAAGACATACTATGGCTGGGCTGCCCATTACGACTTATTTCCCATGTTCGACTCGTTGCCAAAAGCTTTAAAAAAAACTTCGCGAAAACATAAAGACTTATTTCCCGAGTTCTAATTGTTTTCAAAAAGTTTTAAAAATGTTTTCCTACGAAATTACGATCTGTTTCTTATGTCCGACTCGTTGCCGAAAAGTTATACAAAATTTATAACAACATGTCGTGAAATTTTTCGAATTCAAAATTTCGAGGTTTGTCAAAAAAAATTTTCCCATGGTCTCTTTGTAATATTCAACTCGTTGGCAAACTTTGCCGATCACTTTCCCGTTTCCGAACTGTTGCCAAAAAGTTTTCCAACATAATGACTGTTCATTTCCGGTTTTCGAGTTGTTGAAAAAAAATTTTTAAACTCCCCGAAAACTTAACAATTTATTTTCCGAATTCCAATTGTTGTCCAAAAAGTTTTAAAATATTTTCCTATGAAATTACGGTCCGTTTTTGATGTTCGACTTGTTGCCAAAAAGTTTTAAAATGTTTTCCTGCGAAAATATGGTCCGATTTTATGTTCGACTTGTTGCCAAAAAGTTTTATAATGTTTTCCCACGAAATAACGGTCCGATTTGATGTTCGACTTGTTGCCAAAAAGTTCGGACGAAATAACTGCCCAATTCCGACATTTTTATTTGTTCGAAAAAGGTTTTTTTGCCATCAAAATCACTCACAGTCTGGGCCAAAATCTGAACTGGGTCCAAACATTCCCTTTCGACTCTATGGTTTGGCCAGAGTTTGACATCCCTGGTTTTTTATTACCGTCAAGAACTCAAGTCGAAATTTCAGGTACGAAAACAAACGTCGGGAAGTTTTTTAAGGAATTCCTAACGTTATCTCGTGCCTGACGCTGCGGGTAACAAAAACAAGAAACAATAAGTGAAGGCCGACAACAATACGAAGATAATATTAGTCACGAGTCCGCTCCAATGAGAACCAATAAAAACCGTTCGTTTGCGGCGAACCCAAAATGACCCGAACGCGCTCACTGTAAATCGTTTGGGAGGAGGTTCCATGGTACCTTTCATCAGGTTCTCACGCGACCTTGTCTTTAAATGTTGCGCCTTTTTATATTTTTTTTGCGCCGATTTCATTTCCGCTTCCTTTTCATCGATCATTTATTCCACGTACTGACTATCTCTCGATGTAATCGGAGTCACGGGTGGTTCGGATCCCAACCCGAAGGGAACACCCTCGGGTCAATATGGCCGCTCGTTGCAGACGTTCAGAGAGTGTTCAACATCTTCCGCTGTTGAGACCCCCAATGCCGATCTGTCATGGGTAGTCATTAAATTCCGTCGACCTTGTCATGGGTCCGAGAACGCATCTGGAACTGCAGTGGTAGTGACATTTGCCCCTGAAGAGCCGGAGGGTCCGCGTGTTACTCGGGCTGACCTTTGATTCGTTGGCCAATATCTCGTCGACCGTTACGGTTTAGTTCCATTAATTACTACCAGAACGGCGGGGCGTTGCATAATAAGGCGTAACATTCGGGGGAGTAACAATGTGTCGATTGGATCTCAATCATTTCCTGAGAACTCTCAAACGCCATTTTTTTCCGTTAATTAATAGTCGAAAAATTTATGCTAATTAGGTTGATCCATTTTTAATTAAAACCGTTAACTTTTATTATATAATACGCTGAGATAAATGTGTGTCTGTGTTATAATAGAATTTTATAGTTGTAATATTTTTTTTTGTTCGACTTGTTGCCAAAAAGATTTAAAAAGTTAGGTGACAACATGTCGATCAATTTTCGGGGTTCGACTTTGGTCAAAAAACATTGCCGACAGTTTTATAATTAATTTACAGTGCTATAATATAGACTATCATCATTGTATTGTATTTCTTTTTTTCATTTTTTGTTTTATTTTATTTATTTATTATTTTATTATATTTATTATTTTCATTATTTTTTTCATTCATTGTATTGTATTTAATTTCATTCATAGTATTGTATTTTTTGTTCGACTTGTTGCCAAAAAGTTTTGAAAAGTTTGGCGATAGTTTTCTGTCAGAAAAACATTGCCGACAACTTTACAATTTATTTATAGTGCTATAATATTGTAGAATTTCATTATTATAGTATTGTATTTATTTATTCGACTTGTTGCCGAAATGTTTTGAGAAGTTTGACGATAATCTTCTGTCAGAAAAAACATTGCCTCCAACTTTACAATTTATTTACAGTTTCGAATGATCGGATAAAAGTTTTTCCGAAACCAAAATTTCTTAGTTAATTTTTGTAATCTAGTTTGGGAGAATTGTAATGTATGCATCCCCTCTTTTGCCATTCAAATTGCTCTTTTATTCTAAAAAAAAAGGCTCATTATCGATTTTGTGCCGTTTTCTAATGTCAATCGTTGTTATTTCGGTTTGTTTTGCCATTGTTTTCGAAAACGATTATCGAAAGTAATTTCGATGGCAAACACGGAAAGGTGGACCGTTTTGCAACGGAGTGAAGTATCACTTTTGCAAAGATTGCCGGCAATACGCCCACAATTGCGCCGCCATGAGAACCCGAAGCCGAACGGCAAACAATGAAGCCCCGATTTGTACCTTTCAATAAATTCCCACGCGCAGCTCTTCAATGAGGTTTCTTCAGACGTTGCAAAATGGGGGAGTTTCGATGTCCGTCTTCCCGTTCGGGCCTTTAACCTCCTGACAGTGGCGTAACGAGGAATTCAAAGAAAAGAGTAAAAACATTGATGGCCGACATGAGCCAGAAATAACGAACTCAGGGTTGCTTCAACCCCTAATTGAACAATTGTTCGACGATCTCACGGGGTGCACAAGGACACCCTCTTTGTCTTTGCCACTTTGGAGGGCCCAAAGTATACAAACGCAATCAGTGTCCAAAATACACTCATGACTGACAAGTTGGCTATCTTTACTCATTCAGAAAACTTTCCAGATATTTAAATCTCTTCGTTTATACAGTATATATAAAAAATATATTTTCTAAGATTTTATAAAAAATCTCGAAATAACGGTTGCTTTCAGTTTTCAACTTATTTTGAAATGATTTCAAGACTTTTTAAAAAAAAAAACGATCATCTGTTTTAGTTGTTCGACTTGTTGCCATTGAGTTTTTCAATTGTTTTATTTCTTTAAATTTCATGTTTTGTATTTTTCAAACGGTTCTTAGTTAAGGTCGAAAGGGATTCAAATTTTAACCCACAGATTGTAGGGTTTCAGTTTAAAATTGTAGATTGAGTAGATTGTAAAGGAACTCTTCGGAACGTTTTAAAAGGAAAAATTATTTTTAGTCATTTATTTACGCATAAAATTTCTAAACTTTCGGATAAGTCGCCAGCGACGCAACTCCGCACATGTTATTCGCATTCCTCGCCAGTTTTACGTAGCCATTGAGGCCCCATTTGGGGCTCCACGAGTTCTTCACCAACCAGTAGTCCTTCTTCGTCGCCGGGTCCACCCCGTAGCCCACCAGCAGCACAGCGTGCACCAACACGTTCGGGTTGCACTTCGACTCCCTGTACACCCCGCTCTTGTACATCTGGAAGCTCTTGTGCCTCGTGTCCAGGTTTATCGCGATCGGACCAATCGTCGCCACCGCATCCTTCAGTCGCCTCTCGTTCTGCTCCACCTGCACGTACCCCGTGCACGTCGCCCCGATGTTGTTCCTCTGGAAGCTAAACCGCCCCTCAATCACTGCCCCCGCTGCCCTCCCCTCCCTCCACTCACCGACAGCTACCCTCCTTCCCCTCGTACGGGTACGCCGCCTCCGTATTCAGACCGTTGTTACTCTTGACATAGTTGAAGGAGAAGTGGGCGAACCCTCCTCTGCACCCCTGGTTCATGTGCGACCGCGAGCAGTCGACGATGTTCTGCACGCTCAGCGACTGCAGCTTCTTCTTCCTCTTGAGGAACATCTGACCCTCCAGGGCGCCAACCTTCGGACGAAGCAACCTTTAGCTGGGGCGGTGTCCCGCGGTCACCGGTTACTCACCGCACTGAAGGCGTAGCACGAGCCGCATCTCCCCTGGTCCTTCACATTGGTCACCGCCCCGGACTTGACCCAGTTGACCTCGTCGGGGGCGGAAACGTTGGGCGGGGGGACGAACATCTCCGCGTGCGGGTCCAGGGCGAGCGGTCTGTTCTCTCTGTTGAAGCCGTTGAGGGCGTCGAGTTCCTCGGGGAGCTGGCGAGGGCGGAGATGGTTAGGGGGCGGTGAGGGGGCGGGGGGGCGAGGGGTGGCCTTACCCAGTCGGAGAGGTGATTCAGTTCCACGTCGAAGGTCTCCTCGCCTCTGTGGAACCTCTGGTTGTGTTCCGCGACGAAGAGTTTGTTCTCCAGGAAAATCTGGAACCTTCTCTCGTCGTCTTCCTGGGAAGCGTACGACTTTCCATGCTGCGCCTGCGGGAAGAGTCAGTGGTTAGTGGTCACCGGTTGAGTCAGAAGTAACTTCCGTTTTTATCAGACACAAGTAATTTTCGGTTTTTCCGTTTGTCAAATCGAATCATAAATAACTTCCGCTGTTTTTATCAGATCCACTCATAATAGCTTTTTTTTATCAAAGCGAGTCATAACTAACTTCCGTTGTTTCTTATCAAATAGAGTCAAAAGTAACTTCTTGTTTTATCTTTGGTCAAAGCAAGTTATAAGTAACTTCCGTTGGTTTTTATCAAATAGAATCAAAAGTAACTTTCGTTTGTTTTAAAAAGTAACTTTATTGTTTTCGGGTGTTTTCCGTTTATTTATTCATTTAATTTTTATTAAAAGTTATGAAACTTTTTCTTATTGTTAAACTACAGTCTTTCTTTAGTTTCTAACCGTAAGCACAGCTTTCGATATAGCTGAGTAGCAAGGAGAGTCATAAATAATCTTTAATTAGTGACTTTCGGAAGCAGTGAACTTTTTTCTCCATTGTTAGAACATCGGTTCTTACGTTTACTCAGCCGTAACTTCTAAATAGTTAGTCTCATAACAAGTAATAGAATCTGCTGCAGGAAGTTACTCATGAATCACATGGAAACTTACCTTGAATAGCGTCCACTCTTGAGCGATTATATCTTTGTAAGACACCGCTTTCGCGGCGCACAAAACCGCGGACAAAATCAAGAAAACTTTCATGTCCGAATTGCGACAAACGGTGGCCGGAAAATCAACAAAGATTTCCCCCATCCGAGTCAATATATATATTCTCCTTTGCGGTCCTTATCGCTTATCTTATCTTATCTTATCTCAAGAGGGAGTTCCCATTGTTTCTATCATATGGAGATGGTCAGTTGTTGTGCGGTTTTCATTTCACGAAAGGTTGGGATACAAAATACACTTTCGAGGGTTGCGAATGGTTTATTTCCTCTATGATAAAATCGTTTAATTAATCAAAGGAATGTAGACAAAAGTCCCGATTCCGCACATGTTCCCCTCGTTCCTCGCTATCTGTATGTAGCCCTGTTCTCCCCAATCATCCCCCCAGGAGTTCTTCACGATCCAGTAGTCCTTCTTGGTCACGGGGTCGGTTCCGTATCCGGTGACGACCACAGCGTGGTTCAGAGTGGAGTTGCAGGTGGGGTCGCTGTAGACGCCACTGCTGTAGAGCTGGAACGTGGCCACGAGGGCGTTGATTCCGGCAGCGACGGGGCCGTAGGTGGCGACAGCGTACTTGAGCTTCTCTTCGTCCCCGTCACGGATGATGTAGTAGGAAGTGACCTTATCCGACAGCGGAGTGCCCTTAACCCTGAAAAGCACCCCATTTTCCTGAGTTTTTTCCAAGTGCATTTGTTTTTATACACTCAGAAACACTCGAAATCTGTTAGTGAAAAGTGTTCAAGTATAAAATAAAACAACTGTATTGCATCATAATATAAACTTACTCGCATTTATCATGAGCCAAGTTATCGTAGGGTAAGGAATCGTATCCAACGAGTTTGTTGTCCATCAGGTAATTGAAGGTGCCGCGGAACGTCCCTCCGTCACACCCGTAATTCCCGTAACTCTCCGAGCAGTCCACGATCTGCTGCGGGCTCAGCCGTTGCAGAATTTTGTTCTTGAAAAACATCCTGCTCTCCATCACCTCCGCCTGTTCGAAAAGAGAATCAGCGCTGAGAACCCACCCCCCGCCACCCCCTCCCCACTCACCGCAGCGATCGCGTAGCAGGCACCGCAGGACTCCTGGTCAATGATCTCCGTGACTGCCCCCGCCTTGTTCCAGTCCACGCTGTCGGGCAACTTGACTTTCGGTGGGACTTTTATATATTTGCCGCCGTAGCGTCGCCTACTCTCGACGATCTCTTTCATGTAGTGGTTGGTGGCGTTCTCGAACGGTTGCTGGGGAAGGAAAACCCGAAATTTTGTTGTATAAGTTCGTGTTCGATCAAATAGGAAAGATGAGAACAAAGGCAAGCTGCATTTAAAAAACGAATGAACCAATTAAAAAAATAAAAGATTGTAAAAATGACATTGAGTAGTTATGGGTAGAGTGTGGGTTATTCAGAGTTATAGTAAAGTTGTAGTGTTGATTTTTATTTAATTATTTGTGTTAATATATATAACAAGTTCTGTTTTTCTATTTTATATTAACATTTTAAAACCTTAAGCGCCTTATTTTTATTTTACCACTATTATTTTTATATAATTGTATTTTCATTATACCTTATAATTATACACCGTTATTAATTAATTAATATACTTATTAATTACTTATTAATACTTACCTTAATTAATTAATATACTTATTAAGTAATTAATTATATACTTTTATTAATTATAATTATCATTATTATACCTTATAATTATAATTGTATTTATATAATTGTATTTTTATTATACCACTATTATTATATTTTTGTTACACTATTATACTACTGATTTTTTATACTGATTTTTAAAAACAAGTTCTGTTTTTCTATTTTATATTAACACTTTAAAACGCCTTATTTTTATTAAACCACTATTATTATATTTTTATTATACTATTATACTACTGCTTTTTAAAAGAAAGTTCTGGTATTCTATTTTTTATTAACAATTTAAAACCTTAAGCGCCTGATTCTTATTATACTACTATTATTATACTTTCATTTTACTAATATACTACTGGTTTTTATAACTATATTAGTATGAGTTTTTGTGAATTTGTTATATGATGTATGGCAGAGTTATATTAAAATTAAAATTTGAATTATAAAATTAGTTACAGTATGAATTAAAGTAAGATATTTCAGTAAAGTTATTGTAGAATGAATTAGAGTTTGAAGTATAGTACGGTGTTGTATGTGTCTTTGTATGTATTATGAGTATAGCGGTTTCAAGTGGAGTTTTTGCGCGAGTTACGGTATGAATTTTAATAAAGTTATAGTTGAGTTACACAATGAGTTACGGTATGAATTACAGTATAAGTTCTCAGTAAAGTTAGAGTTATAGTTTGAGTTATAATGAAATTATTGTAGAGTTGCAGTAAAAGTTTTAAAAGTGAATCGCCAACAAAGAAATTTCGCTTACTAATAATTAAAAAAGAGGAATGTATTACCCTGTCGGCGAACTTATTTATTTCAGTCTTGTAGGATTCGAGCCCTTGTTCGAAGCGGAGGTTGTGCCTCGCGACCAAGTCTTTCCTCCGCAGGAAAGTCTGCATTCTGGAGAACTCCTCGTCCATGGACCGGAAGTGCCTCCGAGCGGTCCTCTGGCGCCAAATTCAAAAAGTTATTCCTCTGGCAAAGTAACCGATCACGTTTGGTTGAATTTCATAAAACTGTACCTTATACAGGTTCCACTCGTTTACGGCCACGTCCAACACGGAAAAGGCATCGCTGACTGCCGCGATAACCGCAGCAATCACCAAAATTTTCATTTTTATCTGAAACGGAAATCGGTCAGTTCTGTTTAGCGTTGCCAACTTATGAGTTTTCTCACAAAATTCAGTGCTGCAGGTTTTTTTTTTATAATTTATATGGTATTTATTAAGTGTATTCAGTAATTTGTGTTCCTCTTTTATGTTTTTCTTTGTTTTTTTGCTTTGTTTTACGTTTTTATTTCATTTATCTTCGATTCGTTTAATTGTAGTTTTTCAGTTTATTTAATTGTAGTGTGTGTCTGTTGCCATTCTGATGCCATTGCATTGCTTTTGTGTCTCCCCTTTAAACGCCTCTCCGATGACCTTTTCTGCAAACTGTTTCAATTGAATCAAAACAGCTTCTAAATTGCAAATCGCTAATCAAAGTCAACAATCCGTCAAGTTTTGGCCATTAATACGACCATTAAATTCAGTCATGGAGAAAAATATGATGATTTACGATAATATGTTGGATGAACGGAAAGAGGACGAAAGTGCACGAAAGTTCCTGTACACAACACCTCCCGCCCCTCCTCTCGTAAAATAAATGCAAATTAGTCACAAAGAGGTGCAAAATTTTTGTATAATTCGGTCATATTAATTGATATATGCAAATTATGACGAATTTCTCAGAAACAATGGCTCTCAGAAAAAAGTATTGATACATTTTTTGTAGGGAATTTAATGCTCTACAATTTTCGTCAGAGCTGATGTTACGATAAAATTTACAGTTTTGATGAAAATGGTGAAAAAATAATTTTTTGACCTCTGACCCGCGTCATTTTTTCTTAATGTTATACTTTTATAATTTTATACCAGAGGTGGGGAACCTTTTTACTATGAGGCCGTCTCTGAATCAGGCAGAAGCATGAGGAGCCACACAACCTGACTGCCCAAGGAAGTGAACTCTATGAAAATATTATAACTTTTACATAGGTTTATTAATTTACCGAACTATATAGAAAAAATAAAATACAGTATACATTATAATGCCACCCTCCCCAGGTTCACAAGGGCGCACAGGAAACTCGCGCAGGCCGCAGATTCCCCACCTATGTTCTAAACTCTAAACTCTAAACAATTTCACCAATTTTCATTGTTAGAACTTCTGTAACCTCGAATGTATAATTTCACAGGAGTAGAATTTTAGTTTTCACAAATTTTTACGAGGAAACATTTTCTTTTGTTAATATAAGTTAATTCGTTTTCATTTAAATTTTATTTAAAAAACTAAGATTTTTCAGTATAAATTGAATTTATAAAAATGTGAACGGATAAAAATCAAAGCGATATTTTATTGATTTCAGCGGATTTGTGCAATTTATAAATGTCGACCACAAAGAAATGAAATTTTCTGCGGTCAAAATAAAATCCGCCCCCCGAATAAGAAACCAACCCCCAACTTACGACTCGTGAATTCATCGTCAAGCTGCTCCCACAGATGAAGTCGCTCTGAGGTGAGAAGTTATCGAGTTAACATAACCGTTCGTTGTTTTTTTTACGGTGTGCGACCCATAATGATAAGGAGGCGAGGGCTTATTCTGACGTCTGCTGCCTCCGACAGCGACCGGAAGTCCAAGAAAAACTTTCTGGAAAGGGAGGAAAAAGGTTTCTGTCGTGGCAGGAGACCGGGAATCATTTCCCCAAATACCCCATTTTGATCGGTCGAAAATACAGATGAGATTTTTTAAACTTTTGCCTCAAAAAGCGCTCATACTCATTTAAACTAAATCTTTTCCTTTGTTTCCTTTGGCTTTATTCAGTCGCAAAGGAATTCTGCCTTTTCAGCCCTCACCTCGTAAAAGTCAAAAAATTAATTAGAAAATTAATTGCTAAATCTACTCTAAAGAGAACAGTGGATTTAAACTTCATTGTTCTTTGAGTATAAAAAGAAAGGATCGAAAAAGCAGGGTAGAAATAAGAGCATAGTAAAAGGAGTAAAAGAGTAGAGTGATAAAGGTGTAGAAAAATTAAAAAAAAATAAAAATATCAGAGTAAATATAAGAAGCGTATTCTACTAAAAGTAGAACATAATAAGAGTAAAAGAAGAGAGTAAAAAAAGTAGTAAAGAGTAAAAAAGTAGAGTAAAAAATGAGTAAATTGATAAAGTAAAAACGGAGCAAAAGAATAGAGTAAAAATGGATCAAAAGCGCATTGAAAAAAATGAGTAAAAAATAAGTAAAATAATAAAGTAAAAAAGGAGTAAAAGAGTAGAGTAAAAAAAGATCAAAAGAGTAGAGTATAAAAAGTAGTAAGGAGTAAAAAATTACTAAGTAAAAAAGTAGTAGGACAGTAAAAAAGAGTAGAATAAAAAGGAGGAAAAAAGTACAGTAGAAAAGGAGTAAAAAAAGTAGAGTAAAAAACGAGTAAAAGAATAAAGTAAAAATTGGGTAAAAGGGTAGAGTAATAAAAGAGTATAAAAAGTAGAAAAAACCGGGTAGGAAGACATTTTCATTTCCTTAAATGAAAAGAAAGGAGATAAAGTTGGTCTGATTTTGTCGTGGCATTAGAAATGAATGAGAGCAATTCAAACACATTGAATTTTAATAATTAGAGATTATATTCGTGAAGTGAAACCGGTTTAGATTCTCGGGTAAATGGCGTAGGTGGCGATACCGCACATGTTGTTCCTGTTCCTGGCCATCCTGATGTAGCCCCTCTCTCCCCAGGAGGTGCCCCACGAGTTCTTCACCAGCCAGTAGTCCTGCTTGGACGAGGGGTCGGTACCGTATCCCACCAGGAGGACGGCGTGGTTCAGGTTCCTGATGTCGTTCCTGCACTTGGGGTCGCTGTACACTCCGCCCCTGTACCTGTTCATGCTGCTCAGGGTGTTGATGGACACGGAGATGGGGCCCACTCTGGTCAGAGCGTTCTTGAGCGCCTCCTCATTCACGCTCACTCTCGAGTAGCTGGCCACGGTCGCCGCGTTGTTCTGCCTGTTGTACCTGCGACAGACGAAGTGTCAGACTCTCCACTCACGCGACACATTTCCCCGCACACTCACCTGCATCTGCCGACTTTCCCCTCGTACGGGTAGGAGGAGGCCTTGTTCACACCACCGGCGCTCTTGATGTAGTTGTAAGTGTTGGGAGAGTTTCCACCGTTGCAGCCAAGGTTACCGAACTTTCCGGAGCAGTCGACGACCTGCTGTACACTGAGGGGAACCATTCTTCTGGTCTTGAGGTACCATTGGGACTCGAGAGCTCCGAGCTGTAAATAAGTACAGTTAGTCTGGCTCCCTTGACGGGAGTTACTACTGTACTCACCGCACTGAAGGCGTAGCAAGAACCGCAGACGCCCTGGTTGACGACGGGGGCGACGGCTCCCTTCTGGGCCCAGTTGAGGTTGTAGGGGGCGGTGCCGTTGGGCATTTCGAAGACCTCTGCCGGGAGTTCGGAGAGTTCGGGGAAGACGACGTCCTCTCCGGCAGCAGCGCGGTCTCTCAATTCCTTGTTGAAACCATTCCTGTTTTCGAGTTCCTCCGGGAGCTGTAACGAAGCCCTGGATGAGCATTTCGCCCTCTGGGAACAACCCCCCGGTGTTCATACCCAGTCAGAGAATTCGTTGATCTCCATCTCGTAGGTGACTTCTCCGTTTTTGTATTTGAGGTTGTGTTGGGCGACTTCGTATTTGCTTTCGAGGAACATTTCCAATCGGCGGAAGTTTTCCAGAGGGCTTTCGTAGGTTTTCCTGTATTGGGCCTGAAAACAGGAGGACGGTTACCCCTTCCGTCTCGCCCCCGGGCGGCCATTGTCGCTTACCTTGTAGAGATTGTATTCCTCGACGAGGACATCTTCGTAGGAAACGGCAGAAGCCGCCGCTACGACGGCAGCGATCAGCAAAAGAAACTTCATTTTAAACCTGGAAAGAGAGTGAGTGAGTACCCGTTTCCGGTTTCCGGTTGGAGTCTTTGCTCATTTTGAGCGATTCCAAAACGGCGGTGAAAATGAAATTTACTCACCTGGGTGGTTCGAACGAATGACCACCGGAAAATCTTTGGCTCTTTATATACTAACTATTATCGTCAATATCAGCATTATCGTATAAATCAGAATGAGTACTTGTGATCTCGCGATGAATTCTCTCTATCTCTCTCTCTCTGATGGGAAAACAATTCGACGATGGGAATTTCTCTTTGAGTGCACCGAAAAGGTGCAAATAAAAAAACATTAAAAATGAAATACATAAAAACTGTATAAAATAAACAATTAAAATAGAATTTATTTACCATTCATTAAAAATTCCTTATCTAAAAAAAAACAACAACAAAAACAATTACAAAAATAAATACAACAAAAATACATTAAAAATTACAAGAACAAACAAAAAATACAACAAAAAATTTATTAATGATTAAAATGTTAAATAAACAAATAAAATAAATAAAATAAATAATAAATATATGATGAATTTTATTGACTTTTAACGGTGTTCAAGCAAAACAATGTCAGAGGTGAGGTTTTATCAAATGATGTCTAAAAGAAAATAAAAAATAAATAAATAGAATAAATAAATAAAACACAATAATAAATAAAAAATAAATAAATATAAATACTTCAACATGTTTCAAACATGTTGGAACTATAGTGGTTCCTAAACGAAACCTAAACGAAAAGAAAAAAAACATATGAAACTTAAATAATAACTTAAGAAAATAAATAATAAATAATTATAAAAATAAATAAATAAAAGTTGACAGACAAGGAAAAGTTCAAGACAGACACAAAGTAAACCACAAAGAGAAAAGAAGAATGTGAAAAGATAGAAAACTGACTGTCGAAGTAAGCCTTGTCCAAGATATTAATAAATAATAAATAAATAATTATAAAAATAAATGAGTCGTTCCACGTAAAAAGGGTTACAAATCCGCCATCTTCGATTTATTTCAAACTTTACAGATTGGTTTATTGATGCTTTTGATGAAAAACTGACATTCAAATTTCCATCCGTTTTGATAATTTATTTTTTATATTTATTCACTTTATATTTATTATCTTTTATTATTTATTTTAATTTATACATTAATTTATACGGCTATGTAGAGTGCGAATAAAAGAATTAGAATAGAATAAAAGAGGATTCATAAAAGAAATAGAAGAGGCAAAAGAAAAAGCCAAGTAATTGTAAATTTCGATTATTGAAATTTGACAAATCTGTAAGTCAAATATATACATATGCATACATTAATTTATACAAATTTATTCACTTTAATTTATACATTTATTTTTTCGGGACTGTTTATGTATTCATTTTCTTTTTTCTTTTTTGAATTAATGTTTTACTTTCTTTTGTGCATTTCACCATTGTGTCTTCTCTGCACACCGTTGGGGGTTATAACGTCCCTTGCCGTTCTCTCCCCAGAACGGGACACGAGTCCCTGTCACGCGAGGAGTTTCCCGGCCCTCAACAGCCGCATATCAATGAATATCTTATCGGAAGTGAGATTTCCTCGGGAAATCGGAAACCGGCGCTGATAGCCAACGGCCAGCCTTGATCAGCGATTAGCGACAGTGTGTCACGTAGCCACTGTCCCGCTGAGAGGTCCCACTCAGTGCTCCCAACTTTCACAAATCCCCCCATTCTCATAAAATTTTTGTATTTGTTTGTGTTCTTCGAATTGCCATTGTCACTTATTTTGTATTCCTTTCTTTCGCATTGATTCAAATTCATTTTGAATATAAATACTACTTCGAAAGGGAGTATATAATTATAAATAATCAAATATAGCTTAAATTGGGGATACAATCTTGGATTTTCATTGTAAAAAATTATTTTTTACTAAATAAAAAGTACATTTTTAATTAGATTTTTACCATATTTAAAATAAGTTATTTAGAAGAAATTGTATCATGTAGAAAATTACAGGATTTTTAGTCAGATTTCATTTATTTATGGTGCAAAAAAGTCAGTTATTACTACTGATTGACCTTCCGTAAGTTCAACATAGTCGTCATATTTTTCCTTATTTACGCAAAAAACTAAGATTTTCTTAAAGTACTAAAAAAAGGAATCCATTAATATAAAACACATTAATATTGGAGAATGTATCGGTTTCCCCCGTTTAATTTAAAAATTATAATACTTTAACAACAATTTTTAGTATTTTATATTCATATTATTTAATACTTCAAACTTCATCTGATTTTTTAAATTTTTTAAGTTGAAAAAATGATAATTCAAAATGATTTTTTTTTAAAACAAAGTCCCCAAAAAAACCCGATTGGACTCTTTAACCCCTAAATTTGGGGGAAAACCCTGAGTTGGCGACCCTGATTTTACTCCATGTGGGAAACCCCTTATCAGATAACCTTGATTCCATAATTAGGGGATTTTGCGACGCATCGAAAACAGCAGAAGATGCTAACAAGTTTAAGCTCGACTTTCTCCGATTTTGTTTAAATTACGAACGAATCTTTTGCGTATTTTATGAACACAGTCCAATTTTTGCTTCGATTGTTATTGGCGATTGAAGAAGACACACATTAAAAATGGTAAAATTCATCCCCCGATTGCGAGGTTAGTGTATGATCCATGGGGTCGTCCTTTTGCACCCTGTTAGTTCTTTTCGTGCTCTTTAAGATGTCGAATCATTCCTCCGTTGCATTTTGACGTTATAATATTTCCAGTAATGTCAAAACTGACAATACAAAATTTTATAGTATTTATAATAAAATATTTGTAATTAAAATAACAATATACAAAACATTATTCTTAGTCTTCTGCTTTTTCTTTAATACTCTTACTCAGTTCTGTTATTATTATATATACTTTGTTTCTTCTGTTAATTAATATTATATTAATAAATGTTGTGAAGCATTTTAATGAAATGTCACTTTTACAGATGGAAAATTAGAAATTTTGTATTGTCAAAATATTTTTGAATTCTACTGTATCTAATCTGAAAATACTTGAGTAGAGGAATTGAAAAACTAACCGGGAAGACGATGTTTTTATCCAGGATCGACAGCATCGTTCCCACTGAAAACACCTCCCGGAAAAGAAACCACAAAATCGACTGAGCGAATGGCGACGTGTAAAATCAATTTGCGTTCGCCCGTCAATTCGCACCTCCATTTTCAGGATGATTCAGTGAAAGAAGTCGTTCAATAATTAAATTATTTATTTATTTTTATATACAGAGATCAGACTTTGGGGTAAACCGCACGAGTGGCCACTCCGCACATGTTCCGGGCGTTCCTCGCCAGTTTGAAGTAGCCCTTCTCTCCCCAAGCGGTCCCCCAACTGTTCTTCACCAACCAGAACTCCTTCTTCGTGGCCGGGTCCGTCCCGTAGCCCACCACCAGCACGGCGTGGTTCAGTCTTCCGGAGCTGCATTTCGGATCGCTGTAGACGCCGCCCTTGTACTGCTGAAGACTCCTCAGGCTGGAATCGATGGACACCGCCACGGGGCCCATGGCCACCGCGCTCTTCAGCATGTTCTCATTCCCTATCATCACCTGCGAGTATCCCTTGCATTTCATGACGATCTTGTTGCGGTTGAACCTGAAAACAATCTACACTGCACCCCGTGCCTTGGAAATACAACGCATACAACAACACCCACCGGCATTTGCCCACTTTGGCTTCATACGGGTAAGAGTCATAATCGTTGATACCGTGATCGCTGACGTAATTGAAGGAAATCGATGCCAGACCGCCATTGCACCCTCTGTTTCCGTACATTCCGGAGCAGTCCACGATGTTCTGCATGCTCAGGCTGATCAGCTTCTTCGTCTTGATGTAGTGATGACCCTCCAGAGCGCCCACCTGCAAAAGACTGCCCTGATGCTGGCTGTCCGGGCGGGGGGCGGAGGGGGCGACTCACCGCGGCGAAGGAGTAGCAGGAGCCGCACCTCCCCTGGTCCTTCACGGGCGTGACTGCGCCCGCCTTGACCCAATCGACGGACGAGGGGGCTCTGAAGTCGGGCGGGGGGATGAATTCCTCCCCTTCGAGTGGTGGCAGCTCGGGCTCCTCTCCGTCCTTCGCTCGCAGTCTGTTCTCCTTATTGTATCCGTTGTATATCTCGTCGACTTCTTCGGGGAGCTGAAACAAAAAAAAAATAAACTCTCCCTTCTGCTTCTCACCTCCTCAAGGGGTGACTCACCATATCGGAGAATCGGTTCACACCCATTTCGAAGCTCTCCTCCCCGGACTGGTACCTCAGGTTGTGCTTGGCTATCTCATGTTTGCTGTCTTTGAATATCCTCATCCGGATGTAGTCCTCCGCGGGGGTGTCATAGGACTTTCCAAACTCTGCCTACAACGAACACCTGTTTGTAGTGGAGTGTCGTTATGGGTATCGATTAGTCTTACCTTATACAGATTCCATTCCTGCATGATGACGTCCTCGTAGGAAACGGCGTTCACCGCCAGGACGGAGGCAGCCAGGAGCAGTATAAGCTTCATATCTGAAGGAGTTATGGGGGTGGTTATCGTCGAGAGTGAAAGGGGAGTCAGGGGACGAATGTAAATGACTTACCGTCAGATTTGGACTGAAGAGTGTATAATTAATGGGCCTTTGTTTATAAAATGAATCCTTTTTTTTTATATTCATTGATCTCAGTCGGATTCACTCGTATCTAATCTGATGAGATTTTCCGAATGAATCGTATCTTATCTCGTCATCGCTGAAGTACACAAAAAACGAAGGATGTGGAAAAGGCCAATGCAAAGAGAAGCGCCCATAAATGATGACCCCTTTCAAAACCCTTTTATCACACTTTGCCGCGTCCTTCTTCTTGTCCTTTTCTTCCCACAAGTTTCATAGGATCCCTAGGGATCGGATATTTAATTTAAATTTCATTTTATGAGTGTTTTACAACTGTTACAGCTTTTCTCCAAATATTTATTTCACATCGATATTTGTCTCATTTTGTATTTGTCAGTTGTGGTGCATTGCTGAGTTAGCAACCAATGAAAAATGTATTTTCCATTTAGGTCTCAATTAGTTTTCACGTTTTTTAGTTTTGTTTGAAAATTGAATGAACCGTTCTGTATCTTCCCCCTTTTTACACTATTTTAAATAAATAATTATATGTATTAAAAGTTGTATCTGCGGTGAACTGTCTTTTGAATATTAAGACATTAAAAAGAAATAATAACTTCAAAAGTTTCCAATATTCCGAATTCAAAAGTTCCCGCCAAAAAACGATTGAGGTTGGCAAGCCTGCTATAAAACAGTTTTAGTTTTAAAATTCAGTTGCTTTACTATTTTCAGACAAACCTCTGTGGTTTTCGAAATGAAAGCATTGAAGTTTATTTCTAAAATGTTTACATGAATAATAAAGTCAATTTTTATGGTTTCAATTTAATTAATTATGATTCCAAAGCAGAAAATCTTTTAGATTAAAGGAGTATTTAATTTATTTCATGTCATTTTCGGGTATCGTTTCGAAATGATAGAATATGAAAAACAAATTTTCTTAGACATTCTTCAAGAAGACGGATTAGTCGTCGCAGCAAAGTAAAGCACTCGTTTTCACCGAATTTTCCCACAACCGTTTTTGGTTCTCATTGGTTTTCCGTTTTTCCAGGGGCCTCGGCATCGACTCAGTCATTCTGAGTTTACTCAAAGTGTACTGCGATCCGGGGGAACCTCGTTTTCGTGCTCGGCGCGGAGGGAAAGCACCAGGAATGGCTGCTGAAAAGACTGAAAGCCAGCGGGGTCACCCCCCAGCCGAAAGTGGTGAATTCGGAGATTGGGGGCGCCGAGAGGGAGCAGTCGTACCTTGAAGGGGGGCTCTGGTTTGTTCCACCCACAATCCTAGTTGTTGATATTATTAGGAAAAGAGTGCCTGTTGATTTGATCACAGGAATGATTGTTTGCAAAGCTCACAAGATTTTGAAAAATCATCAGGCTGCATTTGTGTTAAGGCTCTATAGACAGGGAAATAAGGTGTAGAAATGTGTAGAATTTTTTAGACTTTAAATGAAAACTGTCTGATTAAAACAATCCACTCAAATATAGTTTGATTTTATGTAAATCAATTTCAGTTTAAATCAGACAGTTTATATTTAATGACTGAAGAGATGAAAACTTAATTACGGAAGTGGTCAA
>JAQIBA010000221.1:88460-105296 GCA_028293925.1 Brueelia nebulosa
GAGCTCGGCCCGCCAACGACAGAAACCGCCCCACCGCCCCCCATAATGGCGACCTTCCTTTAGTCAGGGATTCAATGGACAAGTCCGCGCAAATTGACAGCTTTTCAAAGCGTCTAATTAGGGAGCCGGGAAGAAATGTTTTGATAGGGGGCGCCGCCCCCTCCCTCGGGGGAGGACCTGACAGGGTGACGAATTTTTTGTTGTTCTCTCCGCCGATGGAAAGGTCAAAGGTCCCCACCTGTGCGAGGCTTTTAATAAAGATTTACGTCTTCTCCGCGGGATTTAGTTCTTCTGCGAAGCTGTCCTCCCTTCTCCCGCCCCACCGCCCCTTCACCTCTCCCGGCTCATCTCCTGCACACCCCTTTTTCATTCGCCGGAGGCGACGGAGTGAAAGAACTCGTCCCCGTAGAAATTCATACGGCGATGGGGTTTTTGACGTCACGAAAACACTCCCGCCCCCTTTCCCCTACGAAAAACGCCAAAACAAAAACATCGCCTCCTCGTAAAGAAATCGCCCCGGGGGTCGGCGGCCAGTCATAAAGGAAGCCAAAACAATGCCGGGAAAACAAGGGGGCGCTCGCAGCCCCCGCGGAGACGCTAAAAATAAACACCGGTGACAAAAATAATGCCCCCCTTTTATTTTTAATCTTTCCCCAAATTAATTTTTAATGAGCGCGTTGACCACGCAACTCCGGACCCACCGCCTTCTCGGGGCGGTTGCATTTCCTCAACCGTTCTACCCTTGCCGATTTCCTTTGTTTGGATTTTCCTTTGGGGATGTTTATCCTGGACGCGAGAGGGCGGTGATCCGCTCGCTCGTCTTCTGCTGGGGTCGGCCATTCGTCCGACAAAGGCAGAAATCCGTTACGCTCCGTGAGCGAACCTCGCCGCTGACGCAAGCAGTGACGTCACAACGCTGTAATTTCTGCTCGGAACGTTGGCTGCCTCCTCATTCATCAGCCCTTTCGCTGCACCGGTTTTCCCCATTCACCGTTTTTCTTCCGCCCCTCCCGGAGAGATTTTTTCGCAGGGTGTAGCTTCGAGCGCTTCCGCCCCCGCCCCCCGCGTCCACCGCCAAATTAATGGACTCGATAATGAGGTGATGAATGAGATGAAAACTGGAAACACGAAACGAGTTTAACGAACTCCCTCCGACAAGTGTTATTTTTAGCCTTCTCGCAGCCCTCGGAGAAGCGGGGAAACCGCCCCCTCGCCCCCGCCGCCCCACCTGCCCAAAATCTCAATTTCTATCAAGTTCAAAGAGCCGGAAAGAGTTGCGAGTCGGAATATAATTTCCTTTTTCTAATAACGAGGGGGCGGGGGGCGCAATTTATGGGGGGGCGGAACCCACTGTGAATTCTTCCCTTTCTTTCCCGGGCTCCCGAGGGAACGAAAACTTCCTTCATCAGTCCAAATAACGGACGGGGTGATTTCGTGAAGTTTGCGGACATTCCGGGGGTTGAAAGGGGGAGGGGGCGGAGGGTTGAGATGAGTTTCGCAGCGGGGGTTGCTCTCCGAGGGGAAGGCGCCTGTTGCTCGAGAGCTTCCGCTTCTCGCTCGTCCCGGCCGCCCTCGAAAGCGAGCTCCCGCCCCTCCCGCCCCCTTCAACCCCCGTTAATTAAAAACGTGTTTGTCGTCTGTCGACGACCTGAACCTTTTCAGAAGGAATTAAGAAGTGAATTTATTCGGCGGGGGGCGGGGGCGGTAATTAATCCTCGGCCGCCCCGGAGAAATCTCCCGAACGAATTTATTTTTGTTTCGGTTAATTCCTTTGAATCCTTTGCGTCCTTTGACTCGCCGGTTTGTGAATCCGTCTTAGAATGGAAAAGGGGGCGAAATGGGGTGGTGTCGCGGGGGCGGAATGAAAATAATCTCCAAATGGTAATCGACATTTTTGCACTGCTCCAATTCCCAATCGGTAAATAACAACATCTCGCACTCATCATTATCCTCTCTCTCTCTCCCTCCCCCCTTTCTCTCTCTCTCTCTCTCTCTCTCTCTCTCCCATTTTCGCATCTGATATTTTCATAAACACGATGAACTCATCCAAATGACGTTCCGCCGTGACGCTGTTCCGTTGGGCGCTCCCGATGGAAATTTCCTCAAAATTTGTCATAAAAATTTCGTTTCGGCAATGAAATATCGAATTTTCCCCAGTGATGATTTCCAAGAGGAAGACGCCGTCCGCCCTCGCACCCCCTTCCGCCCGTCCGCCCCCGCATCCCTTTTCCCATTTTTAAATTTCCCCCCTTTTTCGTAAAAACAAAAAGAATTTGATTATGTAACGGCGAAAAATTTATTTTTCTCCGGTTCGCCCTTTTTTTTAAATGCAAAAAGCGTAAATTTTCCATTTGAGAGAAGTGTTTGTTTTGGGCGTTTCCTGAATGCGCCACTGTCGAATACGGTTATTCCATTCAATCACCTGTTCAAACAACCCTCGAAAGGTCACGCCGGGGTTTTTCGCCTTTGTTTGCGCCAATTTTCCGGGGGTCGGGGGTCTCTGCTCTCTCTGCTGCTGCTGCTGCTGTTGCTCCTGCTGTTTCTGTCCGTTCAGCATTTTACGCTTTCCTGTTTTTCTGCTGTGGCCGACAGGAAACGCTGAGAATTGTATTTTGTGTTGTTTGTTACTGCATTGCTGTTGCGCTTCGATTCCCATTTTTGGGGAAATTTTTGTTTGGAATCTATTTTTTTAGACAATTTATTTTTGGAAATTTATTTTTGAAAAATATTTTTCAAAATCTTTTTTTGAATTATTGGAAAAAAAATATTTCCGGAAGTTTATTTTTAGAAATCTGTTTTTGAAAAATATCTTTGAAAATCTCTTTTTGAAATATTGGAAATAAAATATTTCCGGAAATTTATTTTTGGAAATTTATTTTTGAAAAATATTTTTGAAAATCTGTTTTTGAATTATTGGAAAAAAAATATTTCCGGAAATTTATTTTTGGAAATTTATTTTTGAAAAATATTTTTGAAAATCTGTTTTTGAATTATTGGAAAAAAAATATTTCCGGAAGTTTATTTTTAGAAATCCATTTTTTTAAATATTTTTGAAATATTGAAAATAAAATATTTCCGGAAGTTTATTTTTAGAAATCTATTTTTAGGGTTTTATTTTTAGACATATACTTTTAGAAAATTATTTTTGGAAGTCTAACATTCGGTTACGCGATAAGGGTAAATGCGGTGGGCGTTCGAAATGAGCTGTCGAAATCCGCTGCTGCCCCAAGACAGAGGGGCGGTCAGCAGCAACCCCCAAAGAGACACCCCCCTCTCCTCTCCCGCCCTCCACACCAAAGGGACTCTCCCCACTTACCTTCATCCTCAGCAGTCTTCCGCGCCGACGTCTGTGTCCTTGTGAGTGTGTGTCTGTGTTTGAGTTGCCCCCTCGAGTGATCATCCCCCCGGGGGTGGTTCCCGCCCAGCCGGGGTGTTCATGCAGAGAGCGGTCGCCCCTCCCGCCCCTTCCCTCGCCGTGCACAGGAGGATGTGAAAGTGCATTGTTTTGATAAAAACCAAAAGTAAAACTCAAAATATAACCGTGTGAGCTGTTAAAATACAAGCTTATATTATAATTATATCATTATATAAAAATAAATAAAATATAAAATGAAAAAAAAACAGTGCCAAGTGCAGTGCAACAATGAAAGACATGTTCAATAGTTTTCCCTTCCGGGATTTATCCGCAGTTGTGCAATAACAAAACCTGATTGCTTACATCACATATTAATACAGTATAAACGGAATTTATACTGAGCTATTGCTCAAAGCGAGCCGTTTATTGCTTTTGAAAAAAACTAAGGCGCGCGCATAGCGAGTGAATTCACGTGCAGTCGGATAATACTCAATTGAGTATATACTCAATTCCCGAAACGCTCCTTCAGGCACTTCAATCGCCCCCCACTTATAGAAAAATTCTAAAAATACACCATTTACGCGGAGTCGTTCCGCCCCCGACGTGATGTAAACATCCATTCTTACAGTACATCATGCTGACAAACGACTCAGGTGTGTGGTGTTGTGGTGTGATGCAGTCTTTGGTGGTGGTGTCGGCGTGGCGCAGTCCGGGCGGTCGTCCAGGGGGCGTCCTCGGCGGTCGCTGGCGACTTCCGGTGGCCGGGCGACTTGGCAACGTCGTAGAAAGCACTCTGCGGCGTTGCAAGTCCGTTACTCGTGAAATAATCAAAACAAATTTCAAATTGCTTTTTAATCTTTCACACGAATTTATTCCATTTTTATTTCAGTATATATATACATAAATTATAATGTAAGTATTAGTAATCAAAAACGATAATTATATCGCATAACAATGATTGAAACAAAACTTGTAGATTAGTATGTGATCTGCATGAATAACTGCAGGACGACTCGGGCGGCTCAGCGCCAACCCCCGCATCCCTCGAAGGAAATCCACCCCCGAACCCCCGCTCTCGGGCACCATTTCCCACAAGCTAAGCATGAGACTAAGTACAGCGGAAGGGAACACGGATATCATAACGCTACTCAAATGAATATACTTAAACAATGTAGTTAAACGCGGTGGGCCCGAGAGCGCGTTCATCCCTCGCCTCAGGGGAGGATTTCGCCACCCCTCGAGATGATTACCGCCCCCAACTGCAGTCACGACCCCCGACACAAACCCTATTTTATTTACTTTTGTTTTTTTCTTTAATAATAAAATAATTGACAAAATTTTACATTCTGTACATAATATCATCACCGTTATAACTTTTATATTAATATATATATTGTTTTTTTGCGTGTTTTTTTTAAATATATTTTTTGACAACAATTAATATCTAATTGATATATAATAAACATAGTAAATCAACAAATAATATTAAAGTTTAACATCGATGGGGTGTTGGGAGGGGGAGAGAAATGAAAGATCTGTTGGGGAAGCGAAGCAACGGGGGAGGAGTGCTGTCGTGGCTGCAGTTGCTGTCGTCGTGGCTGCTGACGCCGCCGTCGTGGCCGTTGTTTCAAGAGTGCTGTATTGCGGGGGGGACTCGTGGCTTCTTTCTCTCTGGGGGTCTGCGTTCATCGTTAAATTTTAAGTTAATTACTATTAGTTATTATGTATTATTCTTTGAAAGGGTTGCTTCGGGTTCGCTCGTCATTAGCGTCCCCTCGCCCATCTCAGCACCGCGTCCGCTATCACGTCCATATGCGCCTTCGTCTGAAAGAGAAAGAACTCGGTTTAGTTTCCCCCTTCACCCCTAAACCTCCCCTATATTCAACACTACTTTTTGATCATCCCTCTCCTCCTTAGAACAGCCGTTTAGACTTCGACGCGTACACGCGTGTATTGAAGGTTGCATAACCACAATATTTTTTTCTTTTTACTCTTTTTTACTTTTATTTTTGTCCTCCTTTCTTCTTTTTCATTTCTTTTGCTTTATTTCCGATTTTTATCTTTTATGCATTCCCATGTATTTCTCTTTCCTGATGTTCCTTTATCTTGCAAAGATTAAATTATTATTTCCACATCGCTAATGACGTCCGGCTGCTACCTTTTCCTTTCGCTTCGTCCTTCTCCCCGGGAAAAATCTCACCCTTCTCATTCCCACCCCCGCCCCGTCCACCCTCTCCCTCATTAGCTCCCGTCATCCTCCCGTCGTCCGCGCTCAAATCGCACGGAAATCCTATTAACTGTCCAAAATGAAATGTTTCCCCGATATTTGTTCTCAAGGGGTTGGCGACCCCGTCACCCCCAACTCGCCAATCGATGCCTTTCCTCACGAGGGGAACAAGCTTTGACTGCCTGAGTGTCCCGGGGCGAGCGCCCTGCGGGGCGTGGGGGTGGCACAATGAAAACATTTCAGCTGACTCATGGAATTTGAGCTATTGATTTGGTTTTCGGATTGCACCGGGGCGGGGGTGGCGGGGGCGGGGGCGAGACTCACCGTCTTGTAGAACATGCAGTCCTGCCTGTCCTCGTCTTCCCCGTTGGGGCAGTCTATGAATCCATCACAGAGGACGTGATCGTCTATACATCTGTACCTGCCCATCCTGTCGGGGGTGGGACAGGCGAATCTGTCCATCCCGTCCTCGGCCTGGGGGCATTCTGAAACGAAGAGACATGGTTAGAGAGCTGTTGGGGCGCCCCACCGCCCCCCCGGCGGTTACGTAATTAATCACGCGTCGGAGGTTATTTTATTAATTTGATTGAAACTGAATCCCCATAGGAGTCACGTTCGGCTTCTCCTGGTTCGGCTGGCGTTGAGGTCACTCGGGCGGTGGGACAGGGGCGTCTTCCCGCCAGGGAGAGAGTTTGCGGTGGCGAGTTTTCGGGAGTCCTTCTGGCGTCACGGCGGCGACCATTTCATCCCCTCGCCCCCTTCATCCCCCAAAACATTTTGATCAATGATTCTTTATTCCGGGGATGACATCCCTCTCATTCGCTCACTCGGATAATTCCGCATTAGCACATGGATAAACGCTGCACTTTGTACTGAATTTCAACCCTCCCCTCCCCTCCCCCGGTCCCCGCCCCCGACACGCCCCCTCTCAATTTTCTTATTTTTTTCCCTCTTCACTTGAATGACGTCATTTGATTTGGAAAAATAAAACTATTTTAGTTTTTTTCCTCTCCTTTGACGCAGTTTTACTTTCCTTTTTCAACTACCCGATCACTCGCTTCCCTCCCCTCAACCCCTAACGAAAACGGATTCTCTCATAACGACCCTCCACCCCCTCCCCGTTCGATGCAAACAGTGACATCACAGAGACACCATAATCTCCTGCCGTCATTGACCATCCTTTCCGCTGTTGTTCTCTGGTGCAGTCCTGAAAGAATCGGATCAGTCGAGGGTGCAATTCCACCCCGGTGTTTTCAACCCTCCCCGGCTTTCCTCGGCAGTTGCCATGGGAACGATCGGCTTCCTCGGAGAAATCTCCGAATCCGATTTGTTTTCGGAAGTGGGACATAGCCTCGGGAGTGTGTCAGGGGGCGCACACCCCCTGGGGGCGGGGGAGTGCACCCCCGAGAACTCCCGTGTCGGCGACTATCTCTTAACGAAATTACATCGGCTGTTGACTTTCGGCGAAGCAATTTTGTAATTGGATATGCGGATGGTTCGATTTTAATAAAAGTGGATGCGAGCGATATGGGGGCGGGGGCGGAGGGGGCGAGAGTTTGATTGCCGTCGAGTCCTTCGCGATGGATCGCGTTTCCCCTGAGAGGGGGATGAAGCGCACTCTTGTCGGTCTCATTCATTCCGGGGGATGATTCACCCCCGGAGTTAACAGCCTCAGATGGACCGTCCCCTTCGCCCTCGCCCTGCTTTGCATTCCGGTAATAAAACTCCGATAATTACGAGAGGTTTTACGATTGTGTGCACCCCGGTGTGTGGGTGTAACCATTTCCGGGAAACCAATTTCATTTCCTTCTGGTTTATTAAATTAATTTTACCCCCGTGAATCGGTTTCCTTTGTCGGTGTCCCTCCGCACCCCCCGCCCCTCGACCACAGGCCAAGGCCCTTTTCCTTATCTCCTTCAAAGCCACACTTTTCTAACCCTCGAGAGCGCGCCATTATTTATTTATTTATTATGTTTATGTGTAAGTGTTACATTTACTTTTCCGATGGGGAAAAAATTTACAGGGATGAAAATGAAAATGCAGGATGAAACCCTGCGTACGTTAATTAAATGTATACACTCGACCCCGATTTACACGGTTGATTCAGGAGAATCAATTGGAATGTATTATTATTTATCTATTTATTTTATTTCACTTTTTATTTATTTATTCTTCCCGTGATTTTGTTTATTTATTTTTACTTAGATATTTATTTATTATGATTATGCAAAGGAAGAAAAACATGTATTTGTCATGGTTTTGTATTTATATACGGTATTTTTTAAACTCATTTTTAATATGTGGTATTTTATATTTATTATCTTAAATTATTATAAATTTACAATCACATATTTATTATTTATGTGTATGTATTGTGTTTATGAATTTTATTCTTTATGTTTTATTTACAATTTATCATATTTTCATGTTCGCCGCCCACGAAACTCAGAAAACTGCCCCCAGTCATCCCTTATCTGTTCGAGTGCTTTAGAAAGGAAGTCGACGTTGTCCAGAAGACAAAGGAGAAAAAAGGAGGGGGCGGTGGGGGCGAGGAGATATCAAAAAGCTCCCTTTGACCAGGTTTTTATGAAAGGAAACTTTCGGGGAAACTTTATTTTATTGCGGTTTAAATTTCCCTTTCTCCTCAGTTCGGGGGGTTGTTTGCGGCGGTGGGCGGAGGGGCGCTCGGGGAGAAGAGCCCGAAACTGACGATTTAGTTTAATTCTTGGAAAAGTCGTGGGCAGAGGCTTTCCAGCACACGTGACAAAAATGAAGAGTTTCCACTGCTAGGGATCATTTGGGCGTTTTGGGCGATAGTTGGTGTCGGAGGGGAGGGGGCGGCGAAAAGTCTTCTGGCGCCTTCTCTTCGTCACTTACAACGACAGCAACATCGAATCAGACGCAAAAAGGCTTAGCAACTGACGATCCCTGTTCTCCTCCCATTCCGCCCCCAATGATCACCCCAACGAAAGGGGGCGGAGGTGAATGACGGGGCGAGTGGGAGACGAATATCAAAACAGGTTGTTTACGTTGCAAAAAATTCCCCGATCAAGGCGAAGCACCCTCGGAAAGGCAATCGTGGAGCCCTCCCCGCCCCCGCCCCCGCCTCCAGAAGTACCAACTGAACCGCAATTAATTCCCCGTCACATTCCCCGCCGGAGAATCAGAGAAACGCCTTAAGCAAACCCTGAGAAATGAGTGCAGAAGCTTTTGTTTGCCTTGTAAATCCTTTACGAGTGCGAGGCCACCCCTTGTCATCCCCCGCCCCACATCCCCCGCTCCGCCCCCCGTTTCCACAGCCTGCTCGCATCTCGGGGCGCAGTTCGTTAGCGGAATAATTGGCTCCCCACTAAATTCGTGCCAGCGAGCAGAAAAATATTTATCGAACAGGGATGGATCGAATTTTACTCGGGGGGAGGGGAGGGTGTGCGAGCCGAAGTCAAAGGTGAAAGGTGAAATCTGAGAGCCCTGTAAGAACAAAGGGGTGGACGGAGCGGGGGATGCTACAGTCGTAATTTAATTAAAAAACAAATCCTGAAAGGAAAAGTCTGCCCAGACGAAGTCAGCTTCTTTCCTTTTGCACCCCCTCGATTTTTTTTATCATTTTCATCCCCTTTCATTATTCGCTTAAGACAATGCGAGACCTTTGACCTTAGCAATGAAAGATATTAAGTGTACATGTCATAAAAAGACTCATCTTTCATGCGATGTAATAACACGGGGGCCCCGTACGCGGATTTTCTTCTTGAACCCGCCCCCGCCGCCCCCCGCCGCTCAAATAAAAGGATAAAAACTAAATTTATCTTGGTTTCCAGCTTTCGGGGAGGGTAAATGACGTCACCGTCTTCCATTACCAGATTTCGTCGTCCCTCCGCCCCGCCCCCGAAAGTATTTTGCATTCCGCTCCGCTCCTTCCGCCCCCCGCAGCCCCCAAAGAAACGTTCGCTTCCAGCGGTTCTCCAAATTAATTAAATGTCGCCGCACGTCCGTTAATTTTCAATGCCCATTGTGCCCCTTTCGGGTTGGTTCCTTAATTAACCCTTTCCGTCCTGCCCGAAAACGCCCCCTTCGGATTTTCCGTCTCAGACGGGAAACGCTTTCGGGTTTTGTAATAGAATGCGGAAAATTTGAATTTCCGCGGGGGTGGTGGGTTACTTTTTCAAGAGTCCGCCTCGCCGGGTAATAATGTAAAATATATATTTCATCAGATCCCCCCCGTTGACTCGCCCGGGGGCGGAAAACAAAATTGAAACCCGCGATCGAATCGAAAGCACCTGGTGAGAACCTTGTGATATTTTCTTTAAAAACTCCATCCCCTTTCATCCCCCCTCCCGCCCTTCACTAACAATCTCCAACTGTACAGTTCCGGAGGGCGGTTCCCGCCCCCCTCCCTGATGTCACCCCGAGTGTCCGCACCCCCCGCCTTCCCATTTAATTACCCCCGTGGCGAGGCCTTAATCCCCGAGGGATCTTATTCTCGCAGGGGAGGGTTGAAGACGTTGGGGGCGGCCGGGGGGCGTTAAATTAAAATTCTCATCAGAATCCTCTTTTACAAATGAGATTGAATTACGTGAGATTTTTGTAAAGCGCGAGCAAAGGGGCAGGAATATCGATTCGAGGAGGCCGGGGGCGGGGGCGCGGGGCGGGGCGGGGGCGGAATGTCAAGTGCGATGACAGGCGGGGGCGAGGGGTTCGCCCGAAGTTGAATCGAGGTGGACGCGGTGAGCAGGGCCGGAAGTGCGTTCGTCAGTGGCGGATCCGCACGGGGAGATAATTTGTTTGTGAGGGAAAGTTTCGCCCCCTCCGCTCCCCTCGCATCCCTTTCTCTCTCCCTCTCTTCCTCTTTGCTTTTCCACGCTGTTTGAATTGCTGTAGGTGGTTCCTGGAAATGATCCAGAGAAAAACTTTTTTCCTCGTTCAAGAAAATATCCATTATAATATGAAAAAGTTTTTCCTGCCGCCCCCCCCGCTCCCGTCCCCCGTCCGCGCTTCATCCCTCACAGATTAAACATTCGATAAATTTTCAAAAACTTCACCGCATCGGGGCGAGATTCATCTTCCTCCTCTTCGATCACCTGAAACACCACCACCACCTCCCCCCGGGTCACCCCCGCCCCGATGCCCGGGAGAAAGTGATCCCAAAGGCAGACGTCACCTAATACCCTGCTAAAGAGATGCCGAGAAGGAGAAGAAGATGCGAGGGGGCGGGGGCGGAAGGAAGACGGCATTAAAGGTGATATTAATTAAAGTAGCGGGAATCGTAAGAAGGAGGAGCTTCGCACAGGCGGTCGCCCCTCTCCCGCTCTTTGTAGAATCCCCGTGTCGTCTTCCAGGTAGGGGCGCTAAAAACGCCCTTCGTTAACTCTTATATTAAACTATATAAAACTCATTAACGGGTTCCCCGCGTTATGACGGCCGTTAAAATATGATTTACGCGTTGCGTCATCGAGTCTTTTCATTTATCCCAACCGCCCCTTACGCCCCCTCCGCCTTCTCATCCCTATTTTCGGTCCACCCTTATTCCAGGGGGTTCTCACTTTCAAAATGCCCAAATTAACCGCATAACAATAACACAAATTAATTCCGTTTCCGGTTTCGCCCCCAATTTGTGCATTTCCGGCTTTCCCGCCCCCCCAAGACAGTGTTAGTATTCGCATTACGGCTGATCCCCCTCGGGAAAGCTTCTCCCGGTTTTGGAGTGAGTTTTCGTGGGCGAAGTCTGAGCGGAGCGAAATGAATGGCGGGAGGGGCGGGGGCGGGGGCGGAGGTCAAAGAATAAATTACCGGGTCGGGGGCAGGCATCCCCTAATTGGAGAAACCGGAATCTCCAGCGGATATACGTCACGTCATTGCGTGACCCCACATGCAACAGGCAACAAAACACATCCACTGCTCCGAACGAATATTCCGCTCCGTTCGCCCCCGCCGCCCCCCATCGGAACCGCCACAGTCACTCCAAAGACAATCCCTGAGCAGACGACGGAGCGGCGGGGGCGGGAGCCGAGTGGACGGGCGCGAGTGGGGCGGGGGCGCAACTGTGAATGAATGCGAGAGGAGCGCGGGGCGCCCCCGGGAGCGGAGCCGCAGGGCGAGGAGCTGCTCATGACGTCATAGCCGGGATGTGAATGAAGCGAATCCTGGGAGACGAGGAATGTACGTTCGCCCGGACGGGGAAGAAGATGGCGCCACGTTCGCTGTTGGCGTGTCGCCCTGTGCTCGTGTTCGGGGAGGGGTTACCTCTGGGCGGATGGTCGAAGGGGAGCGGGGGCGGGGGCGTTCGATTAAAAAAGTTTTTCTTGCGGGATTCGTTTTTAAGTGACATCTTGAGAGAGAATTTCTCTTTTCCTTTGCTGGAGGAGTTTCCAGTGAATTCCTTTGAAGTTTTAATTTGTGTTTTATGTCTAGTTTGGTGTGCCTTCTCCACTCGGAGGCTGTGTGTTTCCCCGAGAGACGGCCCATCCCGGAAATTGTGTTTGGATGTGAACCTTTTGCCCTTTCCTTTGACTACCTTCCTTTTTCAGGGCTTTCGACAGTTATTTTGAGAATTTCCTGCCCTTAAACATTGTTACAAACATTTTGAATGTCATTTTGGATGTCACGTGTATTTCCTTTGAGTGGTGCCCTTTTTTTAAATTTTCAACAATTATTTCGAGGATTTTCTTTTGTAAAACATTTTTTCGTATTTTCCTTTGATTGGCATCCTCTTTTAGAATTTTCAGCAATTATTTTAGGAATTTTCTTCTGCAAAACATTTTGTCCAGTGTATTTCCTTTTATTTTCATCCTTTTTTTAGGTTTTTCAAGTTTTCATTTCGGGCATTTTTACCCTTTAATCATATTTTAATGTGTATTTCCTTTGATTGACCTCCTTTTTCAGGGTTTCAGAAATTATTTTGAGCAATTTCTTTTCGATTAAATATGATTTTTAAAACATTTTTTACGTAACTCTCGATTTTCCTTTGACTTTTGCTGTCCTGTTTTCAGTTTTGATAAATGCCTGAAACATTTTTTCCTGTCATTTCCTTTGAATTGCATTTTTGTCACGTCTTCTTTCGGTTATTTCAGTAATTCTTAATTCGCACGTAATGCCAGTTTTCCTTTTTGGAAGTTTCCCTTTGACTCCGCGAAAATTTCCTCCCCACAAAATAATTCCACCCTTCGCCGAATTTTAATTCCTGATTGCTTCCAGTAACGAGTTTCTTTTTTGAGACATCTCCTTTGATTCTATCACAAAAAATATTTCTTCGTGGGAATCACTTTCCTTTGTGAGCTCCTCCCTTATTCAAAGGAATAATTGGGTTATTGCTACAATTTTCGACCTTTGTGCCTCGACTCCCCAAACGGTCTCTCCCCTAATTCTCTCCAAATCCTTCAAATTAATTTCCTTTGTGAATTATAAATTCAACCGTTTCCTTTCACTGCTTCCCACTTTTTATTCATTTCGCTCCTTCGCCTCCCTTTCATTTCATCCCTCCCCTCGGGGGCCCCTCTCCACCCCCTCCCCACCCCCGCCCCGGGGCCCAGCCCCTCCGCGCACGCCCGAAGACCTTCCCTGTGGAAATTAGTCTCAGCCTCTCCTCCCTTCCGCATTAAACCTTTGAAACCGTTAATCCGGTGCAACATTCGCGGGATTTGTCCCTGTGGGGTTTCCAGTCTGGTTGGGGGTGGGGGTGCGGGGAGGGAGTGCGGCCGCACTTAATTAGTTTTTAAAACCGATGTCGGAAGCAATAATTCGGGGAGGGAGCGACTGAGATGGGCGGAAGAGATGAGTGGGAATGGTCGGTCATTTGTGTGCTGTCCGCGTAGCGAGGGAAAATATTGTGGGGGTTGAAAAAGAAGCGGGGGTTGGTAAAAGTGCAAGAGAAGTTATTTTACGGTTTCCAGATCGAAATTAAACCGATCCGAACATCCGCTTTTTGTCGCATTAAAAACTCACAGAACAAATCAACAAATGAATAAAAAAAATTCCACTCCATTTGTGAATGTTTACCCACTCAAAATTTATTTTCAGTTTTATATTTTATTACAACCCCCGTTTCGAAATCCTAATCTGCGTGTGATACAATAAAACACGAAACGCTAATCATTTGTAATTACTCCCATCACTAAAATGTTATAAAATCAAATATAATAATATGAAAGTATATACTCAACCAAATATTCACAAATAAATTCAGTTTCTGTTATTTTCTTAATTCACACTTTCATTTTTTTAAGTAAAAAAAAACGTCAAAAATCGGTTGGCAAACCTGTAACGGTCAACTGCGCCCTCTATACTTTTTTGTCGACCAATAAACGGCCTTTTTTTTTATGACGATGATTTCCACGAAAATTCCGAGATACAAATGGTGAATCCGAAATCATGAAACACGGGACAAAAAGGAAATTCGCCCCCACACAAAAAAGCGGACAAAACAGTAATGTCCTCCAAAATATAAGGAAAGAGAGCGACTAAACAAAACGAAGGCCTTCTCTGAGGAAAATCCCATTCAGGGATGAAACTTGAGAAGAATTTGAAATGATGAGAGAAAGACGGTCTCCTCAAGTGCGCCCTCGAGAAGATCATCCGGGATACAAAGAAAACAAAAATCCTGAGCAAGAGACCAAAGGAAATCAACACTAAGGACAGGAAAAAAGTGCATGAGAGAGTAGATACTGCTGACGAAAGCAGAGATTCTTTGGAAGTAAATGAGAGGCAGTTGAACACTTGAAAAAGGATATATACAGAAGGGAGAGGCTGTAAAGCAACGCAAAATAAATGAAGAAAGACACAGCAGAACTAAAACTAAATAAAAGAAAAGAAAAAAGGGGAAAAGAAAATTTCTAAAATTTAAGGAAAAATAGAGTAGAAAATAAAATCACAGTAGAAAAATGAAGAAGTAAAAGAGATTAAAGGAACAAAAGAAGAACAACTGGAAGACGAATCGGGACAAAGTGAACCAATCATAGTAGAAGTTATCATATTTCTAAATTTAACGAAATACTTTTAAAAAATATATATAAATGAATCGTTAATAATATATAATTCCAACCCAATACACAAATGAAAAAATAACCCCATTCAATATCAACCAAATAACAGTTATAAAACAATCAAATACGAATATATAAATATAAAAAAAGTGAAAGAAACCTAAATATCTACAATCTAAAAAACAACTACATATACAGTACAACTACATATACATAACAACAGTATAATTTTGTTATCAAAAGAATATACAAAACAAATTTATCAACACAGATTTACAATAAATAAAACATAAAACCAAAATACAATAATAAATATAATATAAATATATAAATACAACATATAAATATAAAAGTAATATAAATATAACATTATGTATAATAAAATATATGCTGTGTAGTGTTTGTCGTAGTTTTGTCTATTTTATATGTTATTAATGTAATGAATTTTTTGTAAAAAAAATAACAGTCCTGAAGAAAGCCTAAAGGGCAATTCCGTGGCAAATATAATAAAGGAATATAAATATAATATAAACAAATTGTGTAATATTATAAAAATATATAACAATAAAATAAAGAAAATATGTAAATAATAAAAAATAATGTAAAATAATGTAATGTAATAATAAAAAATAAACAAAAAATACATAAATATGTGGACAGAGTAAAGAGTATTATATAATAGAATTAAATTATGTATTTATATTTATAAATATTTAAAGAGTAAAATAACAACAACATAAAAGTTGTAAAAGGCAAAGAGAGTTTTCCAGGAAAAACCAAAACAAATAATGGCGGAGTCCCTCCTTGGGCGACGCCCCCCCAAGCCAAACCCTCTCAATGCCGCCCTCTCCTTTGCAGGCGTCGCCCGAGGGGGGCCCCCATCCCCGAGAGGAAGCGATCGATGGGGGGCGTCGAAGGGTCTCGGGGCGGAGTGGGGCGGCCCCGGGGGGTGAATGCAAAGCAGGTGCTCAAGGGGTTTGCATTAAATCCGTTTCCTTTATGAGAAAACAAAGAGGATTTGAATAAGGTTTTTGCGGAGAAGGAAAAACTTTTTGTATTCAGGCGAACGATAAATGGATAAGAAAGACGGGGCGGGGGCGGGGGGCGGTTCGGGTCCTCGGGCATCCGAGGGAGGTTTCCAGATGAAAAGAAAAGCGGACGAGGGCACTTGGAGCTGTCTGCGCATCCCTCGTCCGCCCCTCGCCCCTCGAAAAGGTCAATTAGGACAACTTCCTTTGAGGAAAGTGCTTTTTATTCCGGTTTGTTTGTTTGTAAACAAATCATGAAAATACGAGTGAGAATTGAGCGTTTGCCGTCACCGTTTGCCACTTTGCTTCCACCCCCGGCCGCCCCCGCCCGAAACTCATTCATTGGCTCTCGGGGGTGGGGCTTTTCACCCCCGGACGATGGACCTAATCTATTAACAATGTTAATAGCAGATTCAAAGGAGAGTCGCCCCCTCCATTTTCATCTCGAATAAAAATCCTTTTATGTAATGAAAAGCAAATAAAATAGAAATAAAATGTTTTTTTCTGGTGCTTGGCCATTGGGGAGCTCTCGCCCCCGCCCCCACTTCGCCCCCACAATGGGGGAACGTCTCGTAAATCCAGGGTATAAATTTATATATACGCTTATAACTTACTTTTTCTTATTATAATGTATTTATTTTAATAATATTTATTACCAATGAAATACTCATATACTTTATTTAATTTATATACTTTTTATAGTTTTTTTGATAGAGCTCCTATAATTTATTGAAGTGTTTATATAGTTTTACGGTTTTTTATCATAATTAATTTCTACAATTTAATTTACATAGTTTTTTTTGTATAATTTTTATAAATAATTATGGTCCTTTTACTGTTTTATAGTTTTTACAGTTCTTTAAATAGTTTTTATTACTAAATTATACTGTTTGTTTAACTCTATAGCTTTTCATTCTAAAATCTACTGTTTAATATATATGTAATTTTTATAGATTATCTATAATATTTGTAGTATAGATTATACAGATATCTGTATGTTGTTTTACAGTTTTTTACAGTTCTTTACATAGATTTTATTACTAAATTATAGTGTTTGTTTAACTCTATAGCTTTTTATACCAATTTCTACTGCTTAATATATATAATTTTTTATAGAGTTTTTATAAATAATTAATGTGTTGTATACCCCTTTAATTTTTATAGTTAATTTATGTAGTTTAAGTTATACAGCTTAGTCGTTGTAATTTTTTTAAAGGAATTTTTTACTATTTTATAGCGTCTGTATAATTTTAT
>JAQIBA010000221.1:105396-146496 GCA_028293925.1 Brueelia nebulosa
ATAACTTATATTTGACCACCACTTGTCAAATTCTTCATTAAACACCACCAGATGAAAATCATTGTAATTGATGAAATAATGAGGTGATTTTTATGTAATGCTCAATGTGGATTTACATTTATCCAATATATACTTTTACTGAAAAGTGATAGCACTTCTCTTTCCTAAAACAAAATTCCACACAGATTTGGTCCAATTTGATTTTTAGCATTACATAAATTCTTAAGGAAATTGGTGAAATTGTTGAGAGTATATAATTTTAAATGTATAACATCACACCAGGTTTCAGTTCTTAAGGAATTTATGTTACCCTGAATGTGTAATTTGACTAGAATACTCTATAGTTCACACATGGTTAATTTTTTCAGAGTAAAAGAGAAATAAGCAGTTTCAGTACAGGCAATGAAGTGTGCCTTTCAATCTGCATCCCCCCAGAGGGAGACACCATCATCACTCAGACCAAGTCTGGAATCATTGCCTTTTGGTCAGAATCCCACTCCAAATGGCAGCTCAATGCTCACATCACCCTGGATTTCTTTGGCTTCTGCAGATGTCAGCTCTATGACGGTATTCTCTATGCACCAATCAAAGACTCCAAATTTCAGCTCATTTCCACCAAATCGCAACAAACGCTGAGGACAATTGCCCTCGCCTCACACACCCCCTCTCAGGTGATGGCCTTCAAGCTCTGCACCCTAAAGTCAGCAACCCTCATGCTGATCGCTTACGAGGGTCACGGCCTCGCCCTCTGGGACTTGGCCGACCTCAGCTGCAAAAGCTCTCTGACCCTCAAGGACTGCCCCATGGCCATCGACTACCACGTGGGCACCAACAGGGGGCTCTGTGGGGACCCGACGGACAAAGTCCTGGTGTTCTCCCTGGACGAGGGGCTGCAGTTGAAGGCCGAGAGGGAGATAACTCTGGTGAACGCGGGGGTGGCATCGGTGGGGGTGAGACCGGATGGGAAGTTGGCTGCGGTGGGCTGCTGGGACGGGAAGCTGAGGTTGTACTCGTGGAAGAGACTGGTGCTGTTGGCGGTGTTGGAGGTACACAGCGGGACGATAGAGGACGTGGCTTTCTGCAGGAGCGGAGAGGAAGGGTCGAGGGGAAAATATCTCCTCGCAGCGGGATCAAAAGATTCCAGGATATCGCTCTGGGATTTGTACAACTGAATAAATAATAAATAAATATTATATTGATCATTTAAAGTGGTTTTTTGTAGGAGAAGCCGTCGGTGGCGAGGCTTGGGTGAATGGAGGGCGATTGGACGAATTATTTGGGGCGGAATGTTGAGGGTGGTTTGTTGGGCGGCCGGGTGAGAAGGCAGAGTCGGGACTGAGGCGGTCTCATTGAAATTATTGTCCCGGATGACTCGGTGTATACTAGAACGGCCAAAAGCAGGAAAAAAGAAACAACAGGGAAAAGAAGGAAAAAGTAACAAAAGAGGAAAGTGGGAGAAAAAAGGGAAGAAAAGATAAAAAAAGAATAAATACAGAACAAGGGGGAAAAGTAGGGGAAAAGGAAAGTGCCGAATACTTTTTAATTTTGGCCTTACGACCCTTTTGGCCGTTCCAGGGTTAACCGAGAGAGGAATGGAAAAGGAAGGAGCCTTCCAGTCCAGGCGAAACTAAAAGCAACGCCACACCTTGTAATTCAACCCTCGCGAATTGTAGAAAAAAGAAAAACTCCTTTTTTGATTTCGCCATTAATTTCCTGCAGTGTTGAGTTACAAATGCAGTTGATGAGAAAGATGGCCGCGGCGAAGGAGTTCCTTCGGTGTGTTTCCTCGACGGCGAAGGCGGCCCTGGGCGGAAGGCGACGATGGCAGCCGACAGCGGGCGGAAGCAGAAGACAGAAACGGGGGGCGAACGCCCTGTCAATGAAAACAATAGGGAGAAATTCCTTTCGAGCAAAAATGATTTTCGCGCTCCAAGATATTTTGGCTCTTTTGTTACAAAATGATAAACTGTCTTCTCTGGGTAACGCCCCCTTCGTCCGCCGTTTCGCCACCCTTTTCTTGTCCGTGTCTTGAGCACGCGCCAACTTTCAACCCCTTTCACCCTCCCCGGGATAAAAAATAATAAGTTTTTTGTTTCTTTCCCCATATTCCCCAACAGCTCACCTTTTCCTCGCCGAAGACGCCATTCTGCTCCTTATGTCCTCTCGCTCCCTGGATCGGACACTCGACAACAACTGGGCGGCGCCCTCCGAGGGCCCCTCTCGCCCCTCCCCGGACAATCTAAAACGACTACGAGGACAACGACAGAGTGCTTACACGGGGACAGTCTTCCGTTGGGTGATGGGCTCCTCCTCCGAGGGCGGCAGGTCCGTCACTCGCTTCCGTTTCCTCAGGGGGCGCGGCACGGAAGTCTCGGGGGAGGCCGCCGGGGGCGGAGGCTCGGGGGTGGCCCTCCCCGCCGAGGGCTCGGGGCTCTTCTTCCGGGGGGGCACCAGGGGGATCGGGATGGGTATGGGCAGCGGAATGGGAATGGCCAGGGCGATCGGGTACGGCACCAGCACCGTCACGGGCGGGAGGAGGGATCTCGGAGGGGGCGGAAGGTGGCTTCGGGGAGGGGGATTGTTGGGGGTGGCGGGGAGAGGCGGGGCGGAGGGGCTGGGGGGCGAGACGATCGGGGGTCGCAGGATGTGGTTGTAGGTGTGGGGGTTGCGATGGGCGGGGTGGTTGGGCGGAAGAAGGGGCGGTGGCGGGAAACAGTTGAGGGGGAGGAATGGGGGTCGTAGGAGCGCGGGGTCGGGAGGGAGGTTGGGGTGCGGGGCAATGGGGGAGATATGTGTGGAGTTGAGGGGCAGGAGTGGCGGGGGGAAGACGGGTTTGGGGGGCGTGAGGGCGTCTGGTGCGCGGGGGGAGGCGGTGGAGTTAGGGGGGCGTCGGTCGTTGGGGGGTAGAAAGGCGCGGGGTTGTCTTTTACTCTTCGGGATGAGGCTATTCTTCCGCGCCTTGTCCCTTTTGTCTATCTTAGTAATTTCCACCGAGGGGGGCGGTTTGAGTGGGAGTTGTGGGACCTCATTCGGTGGTCTCATGACGACTTTAATTTCTATCGGGGAGGAATTGTCCGCGGGGGAAGCGGATCTGTCGGAGAGGGGCGATTCCGATCTGCAGTCTCTGAGCCATAACTCGGGAGTGATGAGACGGACGGAGGCGTTTCCGTTTCCGGTTCCCGCGGTGGATCCGAGGCCTTGGAGGTGCGGATGGAGCTGCAGATGAGCTTCCGTTTCCTTGCAGAAGATATTCATTTTGTACTGGTTCAGGCATTTGTCGCTGGAAAATGAAAACGTCCGTTACAAACCCAGGGGGCGAGGGGAGAGTGGTCGGAGGGGGGAGACACAAACCTGCAGAACTGCAGCTGGTGTTCGCCATCTTGGAAGTCGACGTAATTGACCGTGTGCCGGATATGTCTGCACCAATCGCAGGTCTTATTTCTCTTGAAATTGGCTCTCCTGCACTGGGAAAAGCACATCTCCGAGCAGAAGGACTTCTCCCCTCCGGGGGTCTTGAGGGAGAACATCTTGTGCGAGACGAGCTTGTTGCACCAGGAGCAGACGATGCAGCCCGCGGCTCCTCCCTGCTCTGCAACCACCGTAAAGTCACCACCCCTCGAAATATCCCCGCAGAAACCTTATTTTATTAATGACAGTAAACCAAAACCAATTTATTCGCTAACACAGCAGATGAGTTTCTCCCGGTATAAAAAATAATGAGTTTTAATGGGAATCAAGTAATGAAGTAATTCGAGCCGACCAATTTTTTTCAGACATCATTAGACATTAAAAATTAATTTTGTTTTTAGTAAACCGGGAAAGGAAATGATTTACCACTCCTGTTTTGAATCCGAGCTCGGATTACCGGCAAAGAAGCGGCCATCACCGGGGGCGACTCCACGATTTGTCACGGGCCAAACAGTTCTCCCTCCCCTCCGCGAACAAAGGGTGAGTTCTCGGAATAGTTCCATCATTCATCATCGCATGATTAATAACAATTTCACGGCGGTTCTCGGAAAAATGATTGGCGATTCCGGCTCACCTGGAGGGCGGCGGGGCGGCCCAAAGAACCGCTCAATGCCGCCGCTTACAGGCGAGAAGCTCCCAGTTTAGAAATGAATCATGGGAGGGTCATTTGTTTATTATTGAAATCAAAAATAAATGCTCTAAGGCCCGAGGGACCGAGAAATCCACGTGTTATTAATCAAAGCGTCGTCTCAATTACTCAAAAAACAAAGCGGAGCGAGGAGATTCTGGGCAATGTGAGCTCACTCGCCAACAGCTCAAATGTCTGATCTATTTCTGTCCTCGCACCGCAGAGGGATCGCTGCCTGCCAGAAAACCACCTCCTCTCCCCGCCCCCGGCATACAACAGCGGCTCTACCTGCTGCAGAAGGGCTGGGCTCCCTCCTCGCGGGGCTGGCGACGCCCTTGCCGCCCTCGCCCTCGGAGGACTCCCCCTCCGAGGGGGAGTGCCCGCCCGAGGGAATCCTGTTGGCGGCGAAATGCTGCAGGTCGAGTCCCTGGGTGTCCCTGCTGTCGAGCTTGTCGTAGCCGTACCAGCCGAGGAGCTCGTTCATGGCGGTCTCTGCGTACTCCTGCAAGAGAGAGCGGTGAGAGGGGGCTGTTGTCTTGGAGCGCCGCTGTCGGGAGAAATTCTCCGGTCGAAGTTAAAGGCTCCCATAAAAGCGAATTTGATATCCCTCAGGGTATCGATTTCAGTTTGCGAGTGTGTATTTTGTTTTTCTCTTTGAATTCGATCCTTTTCCTCGCGGTGGCTTGTATAACAACAGTAAATTATCTTGTTCTCGAGCGATTCCTGTTGGTGCAGCGCTCGACAGCAAACTCTAATTACCGAGTTGAAGGACCGAGGCGAAATCGGACGCTGCTCGAGTGGAATGCGAGGGCTTAGCAAAAAGCATCCGACACCGGGCGGTGCAGGCTCGGTGCGAGCATCCCCCGCCCCCGGGGCGTCTCGGGGCGAACGCCCTCGGATAGAGTTCCAATTAAAACGAGTGATCGAGTTTCGGCCACTGTTGGAATGACACGGGGAACATGGATGCGGCTCCCTCGCAAACCGAAATTATTAATTTTTATATGTTTAAGAAACGTAAAAATATCAAATGGCTCAACTAATTAGGATCGGGTTTCGGGGATCTGATTACCATCTGAGCAACCCTTTCTGGAGCTTCCGTTTTCATGATAATGAGACATGAGATCTGAGCGGCAACCTGAGAGCTCGCCAGTGAAATGAAGACGTAATCTCGCGAGAGTGAGGGGAAATGGGGGGCGGTTGGGGGGTGGAAACGCCGTTCGACGGGGTTCAACAATGAACGGGGAACAAATTGTGTTCGCTCCAAGTGGTCATCGTGTTTGCTGACGTTTTCTTTTAAGGAAATGGTTTTGTGTTGTATCACCGAGAGAAACCCCGGGAGTAACGTCCTTTATTCTGGAGATACTCAAAACCTAAACAAAATGTCGCAGTTTCTGTTTGAAACTACAAAGCATCCATAAAATTGATTAGTAATTTTGAACTGCCAATTATTATATTAAAACAAAAGCTGAGGTTGAGAAATTCAAAAAAGAAAAACGGAAGACATCGAGGCAATCATAGTTTCAGTTATAGACAGCAATGAGAAATTTACAAATGATTGGAAGAAACTGAAGCAGATGGAGAGAGAGATTGAAGTATTAAAAACAAAAAAGAAGACAAGAAATACAAAGAAAGGAGGAAAAGTTCAATCTAAAACGCAAAAAAAGTAAAAAAGAGGATCAAAATGGGAAAAATATCAGAAAACACAAAGAAATAAAAGAGAGAAAACAAATTTAAAAAAAGATAAAAGATGGAGATTAGAGAGAATAAGAAAAGAAGGGCGAAAACAAAGTTGAAGAAGGTCAGAAAAGAAAAGAAATAAAAGTAAGGCTAAAGGAGAAAAGAATAAAAGAAGGAAAAAAATAAAAGGAAAATAAAAAAGAATAAAAAGGAAAAATGAATAAAAGAAAGTTGAAATAATAACAATAATGAAAAAAATAAATGAAAGAAAAAATAATAAAAGAAAAACGGGGAAAAAGAAAGGATAAAGGAGGAAAGAAGAAGAAAAAAGAATCGAAAGGAAAAAGGAAAAATAAAGGAAAATGAATAACAGAAAAGAAAAAGAATAAAAGGAAAAAATAAAAAAAAAGAAAAAGAAAAAATAAGGGAAAATGAATAAAATAAAGAAATGAAAAAATAGATAAAAAGAAAAAAGAATAAAAGAAAGAAACAAAATGTGAAAGAATAGAATAGAAAAATTAAAGAATACAGAGTAAAAAGCAGAGCGAACAAAAAAGAATAAAAGAGAAAATAAACGGTAGTAAATAACTGATTCTGCCAAATTCTTCGTTCGACACTGGATGTCAGAGAAGCAAAACCAGAGGGTGACACAAAGCCCTTCACACGTTCCACCCTCTCAGAAGGGTTTCCCTCCCCTACTCGGCACTTCACCACCCCTCCACGAAAGAAGGAACACCACCAACAGCACTCGCCACCGGAGGAAGTGATTAACACATCGGAATGCCGGAGAAGCCATCGGGGGACGAGGGGTGAGCGAGGAAAGGCTGCTTGTTCGGCTCCACCCCCGAGGTAGGGGTTGATTAACTGGGCGAAACCTTCCTCTGACTCTTCCCAGTCATTTCTTAGACGCCCCCCGCCCAATGGCAGCCTTTCAAATGAGCCGGAGCCGCGTAAAAAGGAAAAGGCTCCCAAGGTTTCACTTTACACGAGGTCCTCCTCGGATTATTATCAGAGCGGGGGTTGAGAAAAGGTCCTATTCATCTTCTCCCGAGGTAATTCGAGCCCAACCCTCCCTCCGCCGCCCTCTTGTTTTCGCATGAAATTCTGAAAGAGCCAGCTACCCTTTACGAAACTTGATTCCCATGGAAAGCTGCTCCTTCTCGGATTCCCCTTTGCCATTCCTGACTTTAATCTCGGAATCGAATAGCTCTTCCCCATTCATCGCCCCAATTAACCCCCTACCACCCCTCGCACCCCCAAGTCCACTCGCCAAACGACAAAGAAATTCATTTCGGACGAGGAGAAAGCCAACACCCCTCCAGAGTCGGATGCGTATGCAAATTAGTTTCTTGGCGAAACCCGACGCCCTCTCCACCCAAACAAACTCGCTTTTCTTCTCTTTAACCCTCCGGGGGCAGAACCACCCCGCCCCGGCGGCGGCAGCCCCTCGCCCCCGGGGGCGCAACCCCAGAAATTAAAAGCGATAAATCTCGCTTTGAAGCGACAGTTCCTTTGTCATTCGATCGGACACTGGAATTATTGAAAAAGAGCGAATCCTTTTTCCTTTTCCTTTTTTCCTTTTTCTCCCGAGGAGTTCTATTCAATTCCGGTGAGGGCAAAGGAAAGTCCCGACAGGAAAGTCCCGCAGCATTTAACCACAGACGATTAAGCACTTCGGATTCCGCTATGCGACCGCAGAACAAACCACTTTTCCCAGACTTTGGAATGTTTTCTTTCCGACAGCAGAAAAAACCGCTTTTCCTTTGAATTCCTTTTACACGACAGCAAAAGCATTACATTGGAATTTTACCTTTTGACGGAAGAACGAACTATTTTTCCTACCTTTCTCCGACAGCCGAACAAACCACTTTTTCTATCTTTCGGAGGTTCTTCTATCCGACAGCAAAACAAACAAATTTCCTTAACTTTTCCAGTTTGTTCTATCCGACAGCATTTCATAGCTATTAAAATTTCTTTTATCCGACAGCAGAACAATCTAGTTTTGCTGTGGGGTAATTCAATGTAGTTTCTTCTGTCGGACAACAGAGCGAACCATTTTTGCTAGCTTTTTCCTATTTCTTCAATCCGACAGCAGTTAATATAATGACTATTGATACTTTTTCTTTAAAACAAGTCTCTCCAAACTCATCTATCCGACAGCAAAACAAACAAGTTTCGATTGCTTTCGAAATATCTACTCTCCGACAGCATAACGAACAAATTAACCAAAATTTTCCTGTTTCCTCTATCAGAACTAATTTTTCCTCAAACCGTTCGCATTTTTCCTGCTATCCAACAGCAGAACAAACTTCCTACCTTTTTTAGTACCTTCTAACCGACAGCAGAACGGATTTTTTCCATAGAAATTATATTTTCCTTTATCCTACAGCAGAATAACTTCTGTTTCCCAATTCTCAGCCTGTCAGCGGCGAATTCCACGGGTTCAGCTACCCCAAAATCTCACCCCGAGAAGACGACAGCAGAGATGAATTGCCCTCAGAATGGGCACAAGGGTTGGAGGGCGATACGCACCTTAATCTCATCGTCGGGGGTCTCCTTTTTAATCCTAAATTCTTTTTTTACGTCCACCTGGGCGAACCCCATCCGACGATCCGAGCCCGGCTTCGACTGCGCCCCCGAAACCAGTGACCTCGTGCCCATGACAGTTTATCTGCGGCTGTCGCACATCCCCTGACTCTCACACAGACATACAGAACAAACACGTCGGACGCTGTGCTGTGAAAGCCGCGCGGCAGCGAATCGCGACGCTCCCGGCGACAACAAATGAGCAACTGAAATAGAAACCCTCGGGAGAAACTCACGTTCCTGTAATGCAATATTCTTGGAGTGGCGCTACGGCGCATGCGCGATTCGGCCAACGACAGCGCCAGACTGACTTTCCCGCGACAGAAAAGCTAAGACCTCTATGGTTTGCACTCTGTGCTCTCAATAACAAACAACGCAAATCTAAATAATTTATTTATTCTATCACTTAATCTGCACTTCAGTCAAACTCTCCGTCGTGACGACCCCTTTCCCGGCCACAGTGAGCGGCGATCCCTTGTAAGTGGCCGTCCTCTGGCCGTCGGTCCTCAGGTCGGGGGCGACCGTCTCGAAGATCTTCTTCTTGGGGTTGAGCACGGGATCGGGGGTGCCGGGGTAGCCCTCGACGAGCACCCTGTCCCCGGGGCGGCTCCCCTCGGGCGGGGCGAGCACCTCCACCTTGTCGGGGGTGCTGGCGCACAGCACCATCGCCTCCGAGGTGACGCCCCGCATCTTGGCCGGCTTCAGGTTGCAGAGGGCGACCACCATCCTGTCCTGCATCTGCTCGATGGGGACGAACTTGACCAGGCCGCTGACCACTGTGCGGGGTTTCGCCTCGCCCAGGTCGACTTCTTCCACGTAGAGGGAGTCTGCGTCGGGGTGCTTTTTCACGCTGATTATCTTTCCCACCCTTATGTCGAGTCTTCTGATGTCGACCGGGAGGTCATCGGCGGCGTCGGGGGTTGCTTTCTTGTCAGGTTTCTTCTCGGCGGTCTTTTCCTTCTTCTTCTTATCTTTCTCTGGCGGGGTTTGTTTGGTTAGGTCGGGAGGGGGTTGGGCTTGTCTTGTGGGGCTGGGACTTTTGGTAGTTGCTTTGGCTGCGGGAACCTGAACAGGTTCAATGCCTAATTTTTTTTCTGCTTCAGTCAACCTTATCTTCCACTCGTCTATTTCTTTCTTTAGTTTCTCATTCTCAAACTTCATTTCCTCAAACCTTTTCACATTGATTGTTTCTATGTTGTGTTTGCAGAAATCTGCAGCTTTTTGCAGTTCCGATACCTGAATAAAAAAAAACTGAAATTAGTTTCATTTTCTGAACTACAATTCTTACATATATTTTTTTTAAATAATAAACCAAATGATGTATAAAACAACAGGGAGAGAATGCAGAAGAAAACATTTCCATATAAATTTAAAAACATTCATTTATAATGAAGCTTTTTATCTTTGAGACTTTTGTCTTATACAAATATACATTGTAATGGTCTCCTTTATTCCTTTTTTAATTTAGAAATTGTAAGTCATATTAAACTACAACAGATGATGTGTGGAAATCTTTTTCACTGATTTGTACCACAATTATTATGGTACAAATTTAGTTTCAATTGTGACTCACAATCTCGAAATCAAGAAGGAAACAAAGGAGACAATTATTTTTTTTTTTGCAGCTGAAGACAGTCTCTCCTCATTGTAAACTTTACATATATATGTTTCAATCCATTCAGTGCCTCCAATCCTCACTACACTGACTATAATATTATTCAATATTGAGGATATTGTAAATGGATATCAAAACCAAATGCCTTTCCACTGTCAGGACAGGTAATTCCAAGTCAGAGACCTCATTTGCCCCAAATTTATTCTTTGAAAAACCGTCCATTTTAATTACAATTTGTTTGCCCATTTCGGTTCCACGAGGATGGAAACAGACAATGCCCATTTGCATGAAAGACAGTGGAAAGCATCAAAAACTGCTTATCACATCCCATCGCTAACTTAATTACGCCTAAATCAATTCGTGTTTTTTTAAACAACGCAGGGCTGACCTAAATATTACACAAAATCACAAAACGTGAAATTTCACCAAATCGAGCAGCGTTTCGTTTGATGGAGAAAACCGTTAACGGATTCAAATTCCTCTCTCACCTCAGCCTTTAATAACGAGATGAGATTCTCCGCTTGCGAAGCGCGGGTCTCCAATCTCTGAAGAGCGTCCAAAGCGGCCATATTTTCAACAGGTTTTGAACGAAGTCTACTCGAAAAGAACTTGAGAAAGTTTATGGTCCTCATAAGGCAGCAGAAGAAATCGGCCACAGAGTTCAACTCGACTACTTTCTCTTTGTGAAACTTTTCTTTCGGTTAAGATTTTCCCAGAATCGATTGGAATCGATTGAAGATGGCTCGCTAAATTATTTTCAAGACTCTCATAAAAAGTAACGCCGACTGATAAGAAACGAGCACTGAGTATTTTTATTTAAAAAAGAAGCGTTTCATGCGGTGGCAACAGGTGATTAGTGCCACGTTCACTGTGCTATGCGATGGCCAAGTAATTCCATAGAGTGTGTGACTTTCAACGTTTAAAAAGTAAGATTCTGTTTATTTTTATATTTTCCTCGACGAAACCGGTGAAGATTAGCGCAATTATTGAGGATTTCATTCCTGTATGATTATAATAACCCTCTTCAGTGTAGTTTTCGGTTGAGTTTCGGAAATAATCACAAGAGACCCGAAACATCGACCTGGCAAGTGCTTTGCAATATGGTGTTTATTCGTCACTCTTGATGAATAGTTTCAACATTTTTACGAATAACCAGTTGAGTTAATATGTCTGCGAACGACTGGGAGGAAGTTAAAAGATTAGCCGCCGATTTTCAACGAGCGCAGCTCAGTTCCGGCGTGCAGAGGTATTAAAATTCAAATAGTAAAAATGGATTATCATTTGCAGTGTTTCTAATATTGAGTTTACTATTTCAGGTTATCCGAACGAAACTGCATTGAAATTATCAATAAATTAATCGAAGAGAAAAAACTCGAAGTTGTTTTCACGACAGATGGAAAGGAGTACATAACTCCTCAACATCTCATCAAGGAAATCAAAGACGAACTCTTCGTTCACAATGGCAGAATCAATCTCGTGGATTTGGCGAAGGCGTTGTCAGTCGATCTCAGCGTAATCACTGCCAAAGCCTCAGAAATAGAAAAGTCAAGCGGATCCATTTCCATAATCAATGGACAACTCATAGATAATTCCTACCTTCTCTCCATCTGTGAGGAAATCAATGAGAAACTCAAAATGAAAGGACAGGTGACAATTGCTGAGTTGACCAGTCAGTATGACCTGCCTGGGAACTACCTGGCCACTGTAATTGAGAAGCAGTTGGGCAAGATAATAAAGGCTTTTGAGGACAAGAGTGACAGACATGTGTTCTACACTGAGGATTTCAGGAGGAGGAATCTGAGTGTGATCAGGGGAGCATTGCTGGCCCTCACTAAACCGACTTCTGTGGCAACATTGCTTAGTCTTTCTAATGTTGATGAGAAACTTTTTTACTGTAAGTTTTCACTGGGAGGAACAAAAATTAATAAAATTCTTTTTCATTGGTGAAAACATTTATTGAAAAATGGAATGACAATCCGGAGTTGTGTCAGTTCTTCAAATTATTCAGACATCATTGAGGAAACTGCAAAATATCATCCAATTTTTAAGATAAAAAGATAAAGTAGATAAATTAACAAGTAGATAAAATGGCAATAAATGAAGAACGGATAATAAATAAATCAACAAAAGATGAAAAAAGAATGCAGAGTTTTGTAATATGCTGAAATTAGAAAATAATTTAATAAATAAAAGATGTAAATAGATAATTAGACAGATAATTTAGTAATTAATAGGAACAAAAAAGAAAGTGATAAATAACAACCTGGTTTTGTATTTCAGCTGTGATTGGTGCCCTCAACGACAGCAAAGAACTTCCGGGAACAGTCACCGGTAAAGATGGCTCCCACAGCACTTACGTCCCTTCGGTGTATCAGAAATCCCAGCTGGAGTGGGTCACCAACTTCCTCTCCCAGAACGGCTACCTGGAGTACACCGCCCTCTCCCGTCTGGGCATCCCCAACCCCATCCCCTTCATAAAGAAGCACTTCCCCGATTCCAACCTCCTCATGCTCAGCTCCTGCGCCGTGGGATCTCTGATCGTCGACCAGGTGGAGGCGGCCATCGAGGAGGTCATCTCCACCGCCTCCTTCGTGAACGTCCTCCCGCTGCTGCCCTCCGTCGCGGAGGACGCCGACGCCGAGCTCATCGTCAACTCCGTCCTCAAGAGGAAGGCCCACCACAACCTGCACGTGTTCAACTCGGTCGTCGTCGTCACTGACCAGTACCTGAGGAACCTGGCGAAGAAGTTCGAGCAGGAGGTGGAGAAAAAGGGGCGGGAGTGCGTGAGCAGTGGGTTGTACCTGAAACACGTGCTCAGTCAGGAGAAGCCGGCGCAGAGGAACTGCGCGGACGAGGAGAAGCACGAGACGAGGGCCGATCGGAAAGAAGAGCGGAGGAAGAAGGCGGTGGAGGGGAAAGGCGGGGGCGGGGCTCTGGGGCGGGAAACGAAAACGAAATCGACGAAGAAGAAGTACATGAAGCACGCGCAGGAGGATTCGGACGAGGAGGAGAGAGGAAAGGGGAAGAGAACGGGGGGGAACCAGAAACTGGAACTGATATCCCTTCAGGACGTGAAGGAGATCGTCGGGAAGGACGAGCTTCTTCGTGAGGAAGACTCGGAGGAACTCGTGGAGAGCATCGCGGAGACATTGCTGCCGCGGCTGCAGCAATCCGCCCTGGAGGCGGCGAAGGCGTTCTACGACTCGACGATCGCGGCCACGAATCAGGGCCGCAGGAAGAAGCACAACGAGCTGGAGGAGAAGCTCAACGACCTGGTGCTCAAGGTGCGCCTGTTCGAGAAGGGCTACAAGCAGTTCCCCTCGAAGGAGGTCCAACAGCAGCTGGCCAAGTACCTCCTCAAGACGATATGCACGGACGTGGCGAACGAGGTGTTCACCTACGTCATCCAGGACGAGGGGAAGTTCCAGGGGAAGGAAATGACTAACGAGCTGCGGGCGAAAGTGGTCGCTTCGGCGTCGAACGAACTCAGGGAGACTTTGACGAGCCTCAACAAAAGCCTTGCCAGTTCGTCCGTCGAGGATTTCCTCAATGTGATTGACGTCGCAGTCGGTCCCGGCTTCTGCGACATTCTGCTGAAGAAATTCGACAAGAAGACGGAGAGGTGAGTGCCTTTTGCATTCCCCCGAGAGAGCACTGTATTATTTGAGTGTATTTCAGGGCTCAGCTGGTGGAACAAAGACAACAATTGGTGGATCAACTGAACGTCGCCGATGATCCGGCCCTCGTGCTGCACCTTGCATCCCTAATCCTGTTTCAAGAGGTCACCCAGACGATGGTCCACGCCTCGGGGAGATTCGTCTCCACGATTTTGACTTTCCTCCAGCCCAGTTTGCCGCCGGACGACTTCCACCTCTTTCAGGAATATCACGGTAAATTTTCAATCCCCTCTCTTTGAATACACTCACCTAATATGTCGGCCATTGCAGATTCCGTTTTGAAAGTCCTCTCGACGTCGGATTCGGAAAAGAAATCGGAAGCGGAGAAGATTTTGCAAGAGAAAATGCCTTCTATAAAAACGATAACAGTGTCTTTCAAGAAAAGTTAAAAAATCGGGATGATGGATGCGATTGGCAGTGCAGCGCATGCTCTGGATTTGTTATTTTTATTTTAAAACGTGCAATAAAATGAGTTTTGGGAATGAATTCGCCGATATTTTATTGTTGACGTTTAAACCGCAAACGTGTGGCTTTTTGGAATTCCCCTCAAACATATTTTTGAAATGAGGTTTTAAAAACAGTTTATTTTACATTATCTTCGACACAGCAAAATTCAACACATGGAAGAAATTTTAATAGAAATTATGGAAAAAATGTTATTAAAATAAATTAACGATTAGAAATGGTGGTTAACGCCTCCAAATCCGTTACACCCTCGTAATTTTCCTCTTGCTAACCCCAATTGAGGATAATTCAAAACTTTTAAGATATTTTGACGGGATCCCAATATTACGACTGCTCAAAAAACAGACAGAAGAATATGAGATTGCAGTCCTCAAGAATGCGGAGAAAGAATTACAATGTAAAACCACTGTTTCCTGTGGTCGTTGGGATTTGGCCCGAGAAGTGACGTCGAAATTTGGTGAAAATTCTGAGGTACAATGAATTGGCCACATCCAGTGAGGCAGTGTGAGTATTGACTGACATCTGTCCCTCAGAAGGCCGTACGAATTCTAGGGCAGATTTCTGAACAGATAAACCCACTCGCTAAACAACTCGTGATAACACAGATAAATATAATAATAGCGCATCTTTTTCCGCAATGACTACTGAAACCCAAATTTTCTTTCGGTTTCCTCAGGAAGGGAGTCGCATCATCTTATCTTCTTTACGCATGATGTCTTGTATATTTCCATTTCCACATTTTCATTACTGAGATAATACTCTTCTATCGCTGCTGTTTTTATATGTGTCACACTCCGATTTTGCTTCTCCATTACTTTCTCGAGATTTGTTAGCTATAAACTGAGGAACTCTGCACTCAAATCCCTCAAAAAGAAATCTGCACACTTTTGAGTTACTTTTAGTGCGTTAATCGTTCTTTTTTGCATTTTTATACACCGTATATACATTTCCAATTTATTACCACATTTATAACCTAATGTCACTTAATTACCATTTCTCTCTCTAATTTGAAAAACCATTAAAAAACAAAAATAATTTCTTATAATTTATCTTTATTTTATTACTTTTAATTAATATTTATTAATATTTATAATAAGAATTTTTTCCATTCTATTTTTTAATTATATAAACGAAAAAGAACACGAAAATAACTTTTTTGGGGAGTTTTGGTAGTTGTCTGGTTTTAGCCCGCATCGTGAATGTTTTTCCATTTTTCTCGTCTTCTGCTCATCGCAGCTGAATGAAACATGGCGCGTGTGAACCCTTAAAACATTATGAATCTGTTGGAAAAAGTACGGTCGGAATCGGTTCGGTGGTTCTTAAGTTATACATGTATAGATGAACCAAAACCCTTCCAGGATTTATTTCATTAGGAACGCGATTCTATATTTATAGAGTAGAGTAATCATTAAATATGTGAATAATATTTACGGTTAATGAAGTAATAATGTCCCTGACTCGTACCTGAACCGTTACTCAACGGTCAATTCGAACGAAAGGAAATGAATTTGAAAAAGCGCGGGAAAAACGAGAAAATGCGCGCGTTTACGAGATTTGGCAACGTCGCATTTTAAAACCGAACCGAACGGCGTGTTGAGGATGTAGTCGCCGGCGTAACGTTTAACTTATTTCTCGTTTTTCCGACGCGACGGAGGGAGGTAATAGAATGCAATTAATCTTCGACGATGGGCGCGGAAAATCATGACGTCAAACGGATCGTCCATAAAAACTCTATCCGAATCGAACCGGTCAAAAATGGGAATTTGGATTCGCCACCTGAGGGGCCCGCGGTCAACAGCCCGAGACGTTGGTTCGTCGTTCTCGCCAGTTTCACCTGCAACGGCCTCATTTTCGGTCTGATCAATTCCGTCAGCGTCATTTACAGCGAGCTCAACAAGAATCTGCAGGAAAACGGAGTCGAGAATGCCGCCACAAAAGCATGTAAGTCATCTGGAATCGGCCGCGGAGTTCCACGTGGATCTCCCCCGATGCAGAAGCTTTTAACTGACAAAACGTCTGAATGGGGAATTTTTGGGGGAGCGGTTGGCTGGAGTTTTCCTTAACGGGTTCCGATGACGAGGAGAGTATTCCTTTGACCCGGTTACAATATTCTGGGTCGGGTTACGCCAAAAGAAACTCGTTTAAATTGAAAGAGAATTGCGTCATTCAAACGGAAATCTCCGCAGTGATGTTTGATAAATATGTTTAAATTTCATGACATTTCCCAAAGGGACGAAGACCGGACTGAACATCACCCTCATTATTTATTCAAATGATTTCACTTATTTACACCATGATTAAATCCATATTGACCATTGGAAACCCAAATTTGCTTTTAAATTAGTTATTTTCCAAAAGGAAATCCCAAAAACCAAAACAAGTTTATGGGGAGATTTTATTGTTAAAATAACAAAGTCTGCTTGGCAGTGAGCTGCAATCATTTCTGGTGAGAGCAAATCATTCCACCCATTCATTGAGGAGTGAAGCAGGCCAATGTCAGATACACCCTGACAGACACAAGGAACCACTCACCAACCCAAGTTGGGGATTAGTCAATTAAATTTCACCTTGGGCCCACTGCTCTGTTGCTCTCTCTCATTGTGATCATTTCATGTTTAATCACTTTATTGGATAAGAAAACAGCAAAGTGATTTGAAATGTCCTGGATCACTGAGCACAGAGAATTGTTGGTGGCAACAGACCACAGAGTGTCCACCTCAGGCGAAGGCCACCAGTGATTGTGTGCAGGTGCACTCAGGACATTGTAGTCTGTGTCCTGGAGGATTTCTGGCATTTACACAAAAGGGACAGAGTCACTCATGTCTCCTCAACACTCTAATTGAGTTCAAATTCACCCAGACAAACTAAACAATGAAAAGATATTCAAACTACTTATAACAGTTTTACTTCAAACAGTTATGATTTTTATTGTTTTAAATCAATTTAAACTTAAAAATGTTTTGTTGGGCTCCACATGAAAAATTTTATTTATTTTAAAATTATACTATTATGCAATTTATAATTTACAATTATACAATTACATTGAATATTATACAGTCATACAATTTACAACAAATACAATTTGAAATTTATATAAAACATAAATTATAATTAAATTATGAAAAATTTATCGTATAAAATAAAATATTTATTGTAAAAATATAAAATAAAATTATATAAAATAAAAAATAATAAAAATTTATTTATAAAAATATTAGAATAAAAATATAGAATTTAAGAAAAAAGTACAATTTTCATATATTTCAATGAAAAATAAATTCACTTGAAAATTTTTGCGAGAATTCGGCTCTTTTTACGATTTATTGATATACTATAAACTATCATTTTATTATAATTAATTTCTGTCAATGTATTAATGGGAGAAATTCGGAAAAATAAATTCAGTTACGGAAATGTTTGACGAGCCGCGCTTTGGTCACCCCTGATTAAAAATAATTATTGTAACACCCGAATAAAATGGCTACACATACAATAATATAAACGTATTTATAAACAAACATACAGTTACGTCAACAATTATATCAGTTTTTCAAAAAAAAAACTCATCAATGAAATATATAAACAAATTAATCATAATGTATTTATATAACAAATAGATTATAAGTATAAACAAAATTAAATAACACCGATAATGCAACGAAAGGGTTTCAATAATTAAAACCGGAAGCAAAAATACAATAAATAAATAATAAATAACACAAATGATAGATAAATACAGTCGGCACGCGATTCACGCGGTGGATTGGCTCCATAAAAAACCGCGTAAAATGATTTATGTAAAAACTAACTCACATAAAAGACATAAATCACGAGAAATACTGTCGCACGATGCGTAACTAACAGAATAAGACCGGAATTTGATTTTAAATCGTGTAAATCGAGCATACGTCAACTAAACATACAGTTATATAAATAATCAAATACAAATTAAAATGGTGTACTTAATTATTTCCCAATAAAAAGTGTTTTTTTTTATACATCTGTTCTTCCCCTTGATGAGATAACTCTTATCATTGTTCATTGTCTTTTTATTCCGAAAGGGTTTACTACCCTGACTGTATTCTCCACGCTACTCTCTGGTTCCTTTAATTATTTTAGTTGACCAATAGATTAGAATGTTGTCCAAAATGGGGAGCAAGTGTTCTCCAGTCATCTGAACACTCACATCAACAACCCCCTGTTCATTCCACCTCATTACTTTTTAATACTCCTGATTTGCAAGTATAATTCCGGTTGTCGTATAAGTAGCCGACCTTGGCGCCAACTTAGCAACAATGCGCGAGGGAATCTTCCGCTCTCGGAGAGCTTTCTTTGGGCGACAGTGGCCACACTGGTCCCCACCGGGGTTGGACCCGTTCCAAAGCAGACACGTTTTGCAATTATCGGGGCGAAGTGGGTCACCGCGAGAGATGAGACCTCCGAGAGGTCGCTCGCCCTCTGACCTTCGACCCCGGACGGCAAACAGGCCAGAGATAAGGCTGCGTGGCAGCCGCCCCCTTCGCCCCCCTTCGGCCGAGAGGGCGACAGGAATCGGCGGGGAACGACGTCTGCCACGTGTTCCTGTACGTAAACAAGCCGAGCTGGGCCAGGACTGGTTTCAGGTGTCCTCGACATTCTCGGCGGAAACGGATCCGGGGCTCCTTGAAGCCAGAAGTCCCTCCGGGACAGGCTGGGTAATTTATGGCCTCGGTCGGGGAGCCCCGGGAGGGGGCGAACGCTTCGCTCCCGAGCGCTCAATTTTATCGCAAGAGTTACTAAAAACTTAATTACTTAAAAAATTAACATAGAAACAATGGAGAGACATTTTATGGGGCCTTGAATTGCTAATCGTCCCGATAATGAAGCAGCAGCAACAGCAGCAGCGGCGCAGATAGTCGACTGCCGCACTCGAGTTTCGCCCCCCACAGTTGTATCCATTTGCCCCCATTCGCCCCCCATTTCACGCCCCAACTCGAAAACTTTCACTTTTCCATGTGAGAGAATGCTAATTTAATGTGCTAAACTAAGCTTTTCTGTTTTAGGTTAATTAAGGTGCTAAATCAGGCATTTCTGTTTTAGTCTGTTTGCGCATTAAAAATTATTATAAACAAATGCGGATTTAAAAAATATAAATTTCCAGTCTGTTTCGCCCGAAGGCGTTGAGGGACAGTTATAGTTGCAAAAAGAATTCCCCCGCGGGCATCGAACACGTACATAAACATTTTTTCCGCGTATAAAATCCCGTCATTTTGATGGCTTTATTTGCCAACTATTCGGTTCCATTTTATATTCATTTATTTATTTATTCAGTTATAGTCTACATTATTTTACTGTTTATAAAATGATTTTTTATTTATTTATACTTATACATAAATACGGAATTTTATATATTTGTTGAATTATTTCTCGTTAAATTATGCAATAGTTCTTTATATTATTTTTTTTTTATATTTAAGTCTCCTCATTTGGATGGCTTTATTTGCAGCTATTCAGTTGTATTTTATATTCATTTATTTATTTTTCATATATTTACTCATTTATTGTATAAATTTATTTAATTGCAGTGTGCATTTATATAGGATTTATATAATGATTTTTTTTATTTATTTATACTTATACATAAATAAGGTATTTTATATATATTTGTTGAATTATTTATCGTTAACTTAGATAATGGTTCTTTATATTATATTCTTTTTATATTTAAATCCCCTCATTTGGATGACTTTATTTGCAGCTATTCAGTTGTATTTTATATTCATTTATTTTTATACATTCTATATTTATTTATTTTGTATATTTATTCAGTTATAGTCTGCATTTATTTACGGTTTATATAATGATTTTTTTATTACTTATACATAAATACTGTATTTTGTATGTATTTGTTGAATTATTTCTCGTTAAATTATATAATAGTTCTGTATATTAATGTTTTTTAAGTTTTATTTGTTTTTAGTTATGTGCCATAAAATGCATTATTCGAATTAAAATTATATTATTAATAAAATTAAAATAATGTAAAATAATTATATTAAATTAATAATATTATTAAAACGAAATGAAACTATGTAATTAAAATTACTGTAATAAATACGCAACAAATAAGTTATAAATAAGGACAAAAAATATATTAAGTTATAATATAAATAAATTACATTATAAATAAGACATTAATTAAATATTTACAACAAAAAATAAAATATAGATAAATATACTGTTTTTATGGGGTTGTGTAATTATTCATGCAAATAATTGTTTAAAACTGTAAATTGTATGATTTGCGAGTGCCAAAGGGGCGTTTAGGGCGCCTCGGGTCCCATCGAAACGGTCCAGGGCCGAGAGAAAGGCGAAGGTCGCCCGAGAGCGTGAAATGTCGCTCGTGAGCGGCGGGGGCGGCCGGGGCGGCTCGAGGGGAGCCACAATTGTCTGAATCCCTGTCTGTTCCAGCTCTGGTCGGCTCCCTGGGCATCGGCATGACGTTCTTCTTGTCGCCCGTGGCGGGCATCCTCACGGACCAGATCGGCATCAGGTCGACGACATTCCTCGGGGGCACTTTGGCCATCCTCGGCCTCGTCGCTTCTTCCTTCGCCACTGACAATGTAAATGCTTTTCCTGTCCGGGGCAGGTGAGGGCGGTCGGTCGTCGCCCTCCGCCTCCCGGGCGAGGAGTAACCGTTGCTTCTGCGCAGGTGGAGGTCCTGTACCTGACGTTCGGGGTGATGCTGGGCGTGGGGGCGTCGCTGGCGTACACGCCCTCGCTGGTCATCCTGGGGCACTACTTCGACAAGTACCTGGGGGTGGCGAACGGGTTCGCCACGGCCGGGAGCTCCGTCTTCACGCTCGCATTTCCTTACGCCCTGCAGGCGCTCATCGACGAGGTCGAGCTCAAGGGGTGCTTTCTCGCCCTCGCCGCCATCATGGGGCTGCTGCTAGGTGAGATATATTCACTTGTTTATTTTGTTTAACGCTTAGATTAAAATCAAATTTGAAACTCATTTTAAAAATGAGTTTCGAAAAGTAAAAATTTCCCGAAGATTTCTAAAAATAGATTTCCAGAATTAGATTTACTGAAATGCGATTCGCGCGTCGGAACCCTCTAATTTATTATATAATTATATTCTTATTATGAAATTATTATTCTAGCTTATGTTTTACCCTAGGTAACTCTATTAAAACTTTACAGTGCTTTTAACAATTTCTGGTTTTAATATTTATTTATTTGTTTGTTAACTTATTTATTTATTTATCTATCTATGTATCCTATGTCACTTTTTAGTTATTCTTTTATTAGCGCTTTACTTACAAACCTCAATGCGGCGTATTGTATGTATGTATTATTTGTTTTTGGTGTTTATGTGACTCCATAGGTTCAATAGATTGTATGATTAACCCTTTAATGCCCACGGGCGAAATAGAGGCAAAATTATATTATGTTTTTATTATAAATATAATTATATAATAGAGTTTGTCAAAATGGCCTCAGTCGCCTCTATGTCGATCTCCTCAAGAGCATTATTTGAGAACCTCTTCGGGAAATCTGTGTCGGAGGTTACGCAACCTCTTAATGCCCGCGATAACCGCCCCGATTATCTCGGCTCCATCTCGAGACGCAAACACTCACGCAGAACCCCTTCCAGTGTGCGCGTTCGTCTTCAAGCCCGTCCTGGCGAAGCCGGCCGCCCCCAGGAAGAGGCACGAGCACACCCTCAAGGCCAAGCTCAAGACCATCCTCAACGTGGACATCTGGAGGATCCCCAAGTTCGTCATCTGGTGCGTCGCCCTCCCCGTCGCCCTCTTCGGCTACTTCGTCACCTTCGTCCACCTCGTCAACTACGTCGACATCTCCTTCCACGGGGAGCACGACGGCAAGCTCCTCATCCAGTGCATCGCCGCCACCTCCCTCCTGGGCAGGCTCGTCTTCGGCAAGGTGGCCGACCTCAAGGCCGTCGACACGGTCACCCTGCAGCAGGTCTCCTTCATGTGCCTGGGGGTGCTCACCATGCTCATAGTCCTCGTCAACAACTACTACGCCCTCATCGCCGTCTGCCTCGCGATGGGCGTCTTCGACGGGTGCTTCGTCAGCCTGATGGGCCCCGTCGCGTTCAAGATCTGCGGCCAGAAGGGGGCCTCGCAGGCCATCGGCTTCATCCTGGGGCTGTGCGCGGTCCCGATGACGTTGGGGCCGCCCGTGGCGGGTGAGTGCGCCCGCGAGGGGCAGGACCCGCCTCGGGGACCGCCTGTAGACTCCCCTCTTGTGTTGCAGGTTTCATCTACGACGAGACGCAGTCGTACACGGTGTCCTTCATGATTGCGGGGGGGATGTTCCTGGTGGGGGCGTCGATCATGTTCTTGATTAGGTGCGTGAAGGAGGGGAGACCGCGGGAGGAGGTGTGCTTGGAAGCGGTATCGGTGCCTTTGAAAGGAGACGCAGAGGGAAACGAGGTGAGACAGCGAATATATATTTGTTGATTTTCGATGTTTTCATCTATTCTCTTGAGATTCCCCGGTGTTTTTGTATCAACAATAGAAATGTCGACACAAAAAGAGTTAATCCCAAATGAGGCAAACAGCCTGAGAGGGTTAATCGGGATCAACTGTCTCACTTAACATCGCCAACATGTCGACATCGAATCCATCAATCGGACGCTTTCACGAATTCCCAGTTTTCTTTCAGGTGAACACGACCATCCAGAACTGAAGCGCCGATTGGGGACAGCAACGACATATCGACCCGTGTACTGTGCCTTTCGCGTGCGGCCTTCACCCCCTTTCATCCCCCTTTCGAGCGCAAACACACTCATAAACCTACTAACCAGGATTAGTACTTTTGTGAATGGATGCAAATGGAGAGCGAGACGAGATAGATTTTTGAATGCATTTTGTTTTATTGATTTACATAAAAAGTTTAGTTTTTATATCGGATATATTTATTGGGGAGTCGGCGGAATACGCCGACGACAGAGCTCAGGATTTATATTTATCTGCTGTTTCAATCGATCGACCAGTCATTCTCGAATCAATCCGCAGCAATAAATGCAGTTAATTAGATGCACTATAATTATTCAGCGTTTGCTGACTTTGTTTCGATGTGCAAATTTTGTTATATTTTTTTAAATATAAATATCGTAGTTGAATTTTCGAAAAGACTGGCACATGCAATAAATTATTTTAGTACAGATTGGTTTTTTTTTATCCTCGTCCAAAACAAACTGTCCTCTCTTTGGTCCCTCATCGGAGAAAGTCAAAAACTCGTCTTTGATTATAACAAAAAACGGGAAAGAAATCCTAATTTTCGCCCTTACGCCCATACTTAACTAATTCCAATGCCAACGAAAGAGGTTTCGCCCAATAACTGTCGGATAACTTATAGTTATTTCTGTATATCAGGTCTTAGTCATTTGTAACTTCTTTTAGCAGCTTCATAAATAAACAAGCGGAAGTTACCACTCGATTTGATATAGAAAAATAATTGTGAAAAAAAAGTTAACCGATATAGCTTGTTATTATTTTTTATTGTTATAATAATTTATTAATAAAAAATGTTTTTCTGTCTTCGGTTTTGGCGAAGACGGGCGACGAGGTTTCCTCTCGTTGCTCTCCATCAGAAAATCACCACAACTGTCATTGTCGACCGATGAGAGAAGAGGAATGATGAGTCACTGTCCTGAGCCGATCCGCCCTTCAATCGTCTTCATCCCCTCCTCCTCCCTGCTTCCCCTTCGGCCCTCCCGCCCTCTTCGCCATTATTATCTGATCCACCTTCAGAATAGTGCAGGCCGCGTTCACTGCGTACTTCAACGCCCAGTACTTCGTCAGGTACAGGTCGACGATCCCTCTCTTCGCGGCGTCCATCACCAGCGACTCGCCCTGGAACAAACCACCAAGTTCACTCCCTCTGCCCGCCCCCGTCGCCCCCCGACCACCCGCACTCACCTCCGTGTCGAAGCCGACGTTCTTGTTGCCCTCCTCGTGGGCGGCGTAGAGTTTGGTGACGACGTCGTTGGCGTTGACGCCGGTGTTCTCTGCGAGGGTCTTGGGGAAGGTCTCGAGGGCGTAGGCGAACCGCTTGATGGCGTACTGGTCGAGGCCGGGGCGGGTGTCCGCGAAGGAGGATATCTCTCTGGCGAGCTCTATCTCGGTGGCGCCCGCCCCCGGGACGAGTCTGCCGTCCCTGGTGAGGGCCTTGAATGTGTTCACGCCGTCGTCGACCGCCCTTTCTATGTCGTCCATGTAGTTGTCCGTCGATCCTCTGATGACAATGGTCGCGATCCTAGAGTCCTTCCCTTCCAGGTTGAACACTGTGACTGAGGTGTCGCCCACCTCGTCGACGAAGACACTGTCCGCGTAGCCCATTTCTTCGGCAGTGGGAGCGGTCTGAAATTAAGGGTATTTAATTACATTATTGATATTAATGACTGTTTATTTCCTCAGTTATTTGTGTATTTCAGACAAAATAAAAATTGTTATATTAAGTTTTGGAATGTAAAAGTAATCCTGTGTAACTGAATGTGAAAAATTTAATTTTATAGTTTATACTGCATTAAAGTTAAATTAACATAATGCATATATTTGTAGGTGATGTACATATTATACATAATATATGTGTATCTTACCATCCTTGGCAGTGCAGTCGCACCCACAGTCTTGCAGATCCTCCTGATGTCGAATTTGCTCTGAAGTCTCACCCCCATCAGGTTGTATTTGTTCAGGTAGTGCAGGGCCATGTCCCCGAACTTACCCCCAGCAACCACCACATCAGCCCCTGCATCTGCTATGGCCTTGATCTGGCTCTCCAGCAGGCACTCCTCCCCCCTGCTGAACTGCTTCAGCTCCTCAGCAGTCTTTATCAGGACTGTGCCTTTGGTCTCCGTCTGGGAGATATCCACTGGACATGTGTACACCACAATCTTGGCCTTTGTCTTCCTGGTGACATTCCCCTCCACAAACCTCTTGAACACCATCCCATTGACAATCTGTGAACTGAGGAGACCAGCTCCCAGAATTTTGCACACCCTAACATTGTCAACATTGAATGTCGTCTTCTCAGGCAGAATGCTTATGCAGGCCTTTGCGATTAACTGGGTGAGGAACTCCTCCTGGCCCAACTGCTTGCTCATAATGGCAGTTTTCATCCCCTTGATGACTTCTGTCTCTGACTTGGGGTCTTTCACTTCGCCGCATGTGAGGGTGGGGAGGATCTCGAGAGACTTTTCGAGGGCCAACTCGTATCCCTGTGTGACTTCGGAAGGGGTGAGGCCCATCCTGAGGAGGTCTTCGGCGGCCTCGAGCAGGGCCCCGCAGAATATGATGACGAAATTGGTACCGTCTCCGATCTCCTGCTCCTGCATTTGGGATGCGAGGATCATGAGTTTGGCCGCGGGATGCTCCACTTCCAATTCTTTAATAATGGTGGCCGCGTCGTTGGTGACAAACAACTTCTCCAGATGATTAATAACGATTTTGTTCATTCCGTTAGGCCCATAGGCGGTCCTCACCGTCTGAGCAAATTCTCTGCAGGCGGAGATATTACGATACACTGCTTCTTCCAAACCTTGGAAATACTGAAAAAGAATAAAGACCGGCTTTAGAATCAACAATCAAAACATTTGGCCGAAGCATGCCGGAAATCGGCCGTTGCGACATGTGACAATTTCACAAATAAGAGAAACCCACTCACCCTCGCTCCATCCTTCAACATTTGAGCCACACCCGGAGGTTTCGGTACGTGTAAGGCCATTTTGGGTCTTTTTCAAACAATTAAGCACCAATAAAAAGTAAAAATGATCACTCGGCGATTCCTCTAACAATGGCAAATGAATCACTATTGCCAACCTAAAACTCGTTTCAAAAATGAGTAAGCTTTAGTTCACTAAAAATCCGCTTTCGGCGCTATGAGCCGAATGACTAAACTTCTTTCGGTTAAAACTTTTTCTGTTAAAATCTTCAACGGGACAAATTCTGAACTCTCATAAATACAAAAAACGCACTTTAACTGATGAAAATTAATTCAAGAAGTTGAATATCGAAGAAATGGAGCTCGGAAATAGGATTCAAAAACTTCGTCGGTTTGCATGACGAGTGCCGGGAAAGGAAAAGGAACGTTATTCGGCCATCTTGGCCCCCGATTCTCGTTTTGTTATTTTTATTTTGCCACTCTCTCAAGTATTATTTGTAAACATCAGCCATAAAATTGCCGATTTTTTAAAAGTTTCCAACGGGGGGAAAAAATTTCAGGAAAAAACTTTGAAAAGGAAAAAAATTAAAAGTTAATTATTTTTCAGGAGGCATGAAATGTAATTCGGAGGCAAAGTAAGTAACGATTCTTTAAACGCGAGCAACTCATTCTCCTGTTTCATATTCCAACGTGGTTTCAGTGATCGCGAACGCGCTCGCCATTTATGTGGTTCTCCTTGTTTGCATTTCCTTTCTAAACGCCCAGTTCGCAAATGATGAGTCCCATACACTGCACCAAAACCCGTGCTGCAGCATGCCCTGCAAACACAGGGGTGTTTGCACCCCCATTTCTGGCGTCTACTACGAGTGCGGCTGTCCTCCGGGATATTACGGACACGACTGCGAGAAATGTAATCCATTCGAACACTATCGCTGACACTCGTTTTACATTATAATAACAGCCATTTTCAATGTTTGCAGCAACCGTCACCAGATGGCTGGCCGACAGACTCGATATTGACAAAACGAGGAGACAGAAACTGACCGCCTCTGGAAAACTTCTTTGGGGGATCATCAACACCATACCCTTTCTGCACGACGCTGCTCTTAGATATCTGTTCCTTAGTAAGTAGTGCTTCATTGTTTTATCGATGGGGGAAAGAAATAATAGGTTTAACGGAAAAGATCATTTCTCCACTCTTAATTCAATGGTTTAACACCAGGTGGCAGTGACCTCAACACCTTGGAAGGCAGTACCTGGCACAGTTACTACCCCTACACCAGCGTTGACGCTTACTGCAACCACTCCCACTTCACCAGAGGCCTTCCCCCTGTCCCCACGGAGTGTCCCACTCCCCTGGGCGTCAAAGGTGAGACATCGGGACTTCGCCAACCACCCTGCACTCTTCAACCCCAAATACTTCCAGGTCCGCGAGTCCTCCCCCAAGTGGAGCAGGTGTACGAGTTGCTGTTCGAGAGAAGGGAGTTCAAGCCCTGCCCTCTGGGCACCAACCTCATGTTCGTCACCTTCGGGCAGCTTCTGGCTCATCAGTTCTTCAAAACGAGTTCGCCTGAGGAGGGGCGCTGCTGCGGGGACATGGCCGCCGACGAGGCAACGCGAAGATCCCTCAGGAGTGGCGTCAACGGGAAACTGAAAGCGAGGATAATCAATGGAGAGGAGTACCCACCGTACCTGGACGACGCGCCCCAAGTCTTCATGCACTATCCAACTGTAATGAGACCGGTTTGGTTGGCAGCTTTTGAATTCGGTCTAGTAGAGAATTTACTGTTTTTAGAAACCGGACGGGGAGGTGTTCCCCAAATGGGCAATGCTCCACAGCACGTTCAGCGTGACGCCGTTCATGTTCACCCTCGCGACGATCTGGTTGAGGGAGCACAACCGAGTGTGCGATGTAATCGCGAGGGAGCATCCCGGATGGAGCGATGAAAGGACCTACCAGACGGCGAGATGGATCGTTTTGGGAGAACTCCTCACCATCACCGCGGGAGAGTACCTCCAGCACCTCGCTCAGTGCAAGCTCAACCTCAAGTACAAACCCCAACTCTTCCACGACAAGACCATCCCCAAGTCGGAGCACATGCACCACGAATTCGCCCTCGCATTCAGCTGGGACCACCTCCTTCCGGACCTCATCAACATCCAGGAAACCTCCTACAACCTCACCAACCTCATGTACAGCAACAACCGGGTGGTGTTCGAGCACGGCCTGGACGCTATCGTCGACGCCATGAGTAGACACCCAGCGGGGCAGGTGAGCACCCCCAAAGCGGTACCCTTCGCCCCTCCACTCACGTCGCTTCTCTTCAACAGGTCACATACAGGAACTGCGGGAAGCCATTCGAGGACGCGATGAAGAGACTCATCGAGGAGGGGCGGAAAACACGTCTGCACTCGTTCAACGACTACAGGCGGTTCTACGGTCTGAAGCCGTACGAGACCTTCGAGGAGTTGGTGGGGAACAAGGAAATGGCGGAGGCGTTGGAAAACCTCTACGGAGATGTGGACGCGGTGGAGTTCGTCGTCGGTAGGTGGGAGGGAGGGAAGGAAATGGGGGTGGAAATGCTGACGAGCGGTTGTTTCCAGGGACGTTGGTGGAGAAGCACAGGAAGTCGGTGGTGCCGCCGACGCTGACGCATCTGTTGGGGCCGGTGATGCTGAGGGAGATTTTGGGGCACCCGATGGGATCGGCCGCCCTGTGGCGGTCGTCTTCGTTCGGAGGGAAGGCGGGGTTCGAGATAGTCCAGAAGGCCTCCCTGAGGAAACTCTTTTGCTCGAACCTGAAAGGAAACTGCAGGAACAACGTTTGGGTTTCGTTTCGAACGCCTCCGAGTGTGACGAGTTCGTCAAGAAAAATCTCTGAGTCGTTGAATTCCACCTAATTTTTTTTTTTATAAATTTATATTTGAATATCAAAAACTTTTTTATGTATTTACATATTTATAGGTTTATAAATTTATATATTTTTTTTTATTTTCTTATTATGTCTGTTAAATAGCGAAAAATACCAAACATGACCGTTAATACGATGATGTCCAAAAAATTGACGATTATTACATAACAGGTATTTCGTCCCTCTTTAATTATATCTCTGCTTGTGAGGTCACTCAATCCCGTCTATAGCAAAGAGAAAAAAGCAATTTCTCAAGTATTCCCAATATGAAAATTCCTTTCCGGAGGAAATAAATAAGGAATTTGAGAGAGGAATCCGGGGAATGAAATTAAGTCCCCACTCCGTCTTCCTTCAACCCTTCGCAAGTCAGTCATTCGCCGCCGAAGGATGCGAACCTTCGCCCTCTCGTTCTGCCTCCTCGCTTGCTCTTTCTGCTCCCGGGCGACAGAAGTGAGTGCTCCTCGAGTGCTATCCCCAAACAGTGTCAGCACAGTGTGCGATCGCATTTCAGGTCTACAACATCCCGCTGGGAACCGACAACGAGACGACTCTGTTCTGGAAGATCAGCTACGAGAGAAGGGCGGTCGCCTTCGAGGTGCACGTCCTCCTCCCCAAGAACTCCTGGTTCGCCGTCGGCTTCTCCGACTACGGGGCCCTCGCCCCCGCAGACCTATGCGTCTTCTGGACGGACTGGAAGAGAGGCGCCCACCTGCAGGACGCCTGGACGACGGACAAGGGACGCATCTCGGTCAACGAAACCCAGGACTGCAAACACTTCCGCCATAGCTTCGCCAAAGGACGACTGAAGTTCGCCTTCGAGAGGGAATTCGATACCTGCGACCCCCATGATTACGTCATCGAGGCAAGTCGCCCAACCCCCGCCCCAACCGCCCTCTCTCATCTCTTCTCATTCCAGGAGGGAACCACCCACATCGTCTGGGCCCGAGGCCCCGGTCCTCTGTACCAGCTGGAGGGCGTCAATGTCTTCTCCGCCCAGAAGACGGGTTTCGAGAGGAGCCGGCTTCTCAAGAACCCCAAGGGGCGGGAGGACCACCCTGCCGACACGTGGTCCTTCGACGTGACGGCAGACAAAGTGAAGGTCCCGGGCGTGGAGACGACCTACTGGTGCCACGTGCACGAGCTGCCCGCCGCCCTGCGGCAGAAGCACCACGTCATCCAGGTATGAGGGCCCTACCGCCCCCTTCGCTCCCCTCCTAACCTTCCGACCTTCCAGTACGAGCCGGTGATAGAGAGCGGGAACGAGCACCTCGTGCACCACATGGAGGTCTTCCACTGCGAGGCGGAGGAGGTGGCCAGGTACGTGGGGGACTGCTTCGACGCGAGGCGGCCGGAGGATACGCAGGCGTGCAAGAGGGTGCTGGCGGCGTGGGCGATGGGGGCGCAGGCGTTCTCGTACCCGGAGGTGAGTAGAGGGGAGGGAGGGGAGGAGAGGGTGGTGACTGAGGGTGTGGTTGGTGCAGGAGGCCGGTCTGGCAGTGGGCGGCGAAGGATTCGGCCGGTTCGTGATGTTGGAGGTGCACTACAACAATCCGGAGCTGAAGACAGGTGAGAAAGTTCTAAGAATGTAAATATACAATAGCGCTCAAAAATTTCATAGTTTCTTACTTAATTATTATTTTAATATAAATAGTATTAAGAATATAAAACATAAACAAAATAAATCTTAGTCTTCTGCTTTTTCTTTAATAGTCTTAGTTATTTTATTATTAAAATGAACTCTGTTTCTTCTGTTGTTTAATTAATATTAATAAATGTTGTAAAGTATTTAAATGAAATGTCACTTTGTAAGTAATCCTTACGAGTGGAAAAAGAAAAATTTAGTATTGTCAAAATACTTTTGAGCGCTACTGTATAAACACAAATGTAATAAATATGTGGGAATGTCTTCCTCCAGATTGGGTCGACAGTTCGGGCATCAGGTTCCTCCTCACTCCCTCCCTCAGGCGCTACGACGGAGGCGTCATGGAACTCGGCCTGGAGTACACCGACAAAATGGCCATCCCTCCACGACTCCCCGCCTTCCAGCTCACCGGCTACTGCGTCACCGAGTGCACCGCAGTGGTACGTGCCCAGGGCCACCACAACGCCCGGAAACCTCCTCCTCTTCTCTCTTGCAGGGCCTGCCCGAGGAGGGCATCGTCGTCTTCGGCTCCCAACTCCACACCCATCTCCTGGGCGCGCAGGTCCACACCAGACACGTGAGGAACGGCGTCGAGTTGGCCGAACTCAACGGGGACAACCACTACAGCACTCACTTTCAGGAAATCAGGAGACTGAAGCGTCCCGTGCGTGTCCTCCCTGGTGATGCACTCATCACCACCTGCACGTACAACAGCCAGCCGAGGAACAACGTCACCCTCGGTGGCTTCTCCATAACCGATGAGATGTGCGTCAACTATATACACTACTACCCAAAGACGAATTTAGAGGTCTGCAAGAGCTCTATCGCCTATGGGGATCTCTTCTCCTACTTCGACTATCTCCGAGAGTAAGTCTTCAACCCTTTATTTCCCCAACGCCCACTCACCCACTCTTCATATTGTAGGTATGACAACCAGAATACCGCCTCGAACAACCCCATCAGTGACAACTACAGGGCGATCGAGTGGACACCCCTCCGAGTGGAAGTGCTGCAGGACCTCTACGCCCATGGCGGCGTGTCCATGCAGTGCAACCAGTCCTCGGGGGAGCGGTTCCCGGGCGACTGGGAGGGACTCCCCACCACCAAGGTGGTCCGCCCCCTCCGCATCCCCCGCAGATGCGGGTGACTCACTTCTTCGCCTTCGGGAAGGTGAACACCCTCCCGAACTTCTTCCTGCTCTTCGCGTCGACGATGAGCTGCGCCTGTCTCTTCAGGCAGGCCCTGGTGAGTACGTCCTCCTCGTCCTCTTGCTCGCCCACGAGGAGAGAGCCCTGAGCCTTGGGGTACTTCCCCTCCTCCCTGGGGACGAGTCCCGGGAAGAGGGGCGGTTCCTCCCCAACGCTCACCTCGGCCACCAGGTGGCTGTCTCTCCTGCTGAGGACAGTCAGTGTCTCCCTGAGGGTGTCCCCGAGGGCGATGATGGCGAGGGCGCTTTGTATCTTTCCGGAGAGGCAGTTGAGGATGTCGAGATGAGCGGCGACGTCGTCGGAGTGTTGAGGGGGTGGCTGGTCGTTCATCCCCTGGGGAGAGGGTGCATTCAGGGGTTGAAGTGAGGATAGGGGAGGGGGACGTACCTGGAGGTGGTCGATGAGCGAATAGAGGCACTTGCGGATGGAGGCCAACTGCGCCATGATCCTCTCGACTTCCCTCTCGTGGCTCTCTCTCAGTTTCTCCTCCGATTCTATCGCCATATTGACTTTTTCTATCTCTTCCTGACTTCTGCAATTAATGATTCGGTTAACGGTCTTTTCTGATACAGTATAAATTATATCCTTTTCCAATGAAGTGTGTTTTCTTAAATGTTATAATATTATTTATTATACTATTTTTTTTTAAATAAGAAGAAAAGCACATACTCTTCTTTATCTTTGACTTCGGCGAATTTGAAAGCTTCCAGTTCAGCCAAGCAAAGCTCCTTCCGCATCTCCAACTCCCTCTTCTCCTCCTCAGTGATCCTCTTGAGGAAATCCAACCGCTGCTTCGTCTCCTTCTGCGAGAGGAACCGCGGAAGAACCTCCTCCGTCTCCGTCTCCCCCGTCGCCACCCTCAGCTTCGCCAGGTGGCTCTCCAGCCGCCCCACAACCCCCTCGCTCGCCTCATCCCCCACAATCCCTCCCCCCTCAACCCCCTCCTCGAACACCACCCGCCCCGGACCCAAGATCCGCCGCTCCAGCTTCTCCAGCTCCGCCTTCCTCTCCTCCACCCTATGCCTGAAACGCCACACTCGTCAGCATCCCCCTTGCACCCCCGCTCGTCACATACCTGAACTCCTGCAGCTGGCACTCCCTCGCCTTCCCCGCGCTCACAGCCCACATTTCCTGCCGCAGGAGGGTCCCCTTGGTGAGGTTCCTCAACCCCACGGCCTCTCTGTTGATCGCCTGGAGGTTCTTCACCTCCATGTCCTGTTTGGCCACTTCCTGCTCGAGCTTCTTCAGGGAGCTTTCGAACTCGACACTGTCGGAGATGAGCTGCGCGCGGATCGTCCTGTACTTCTTGTTGACGTGCTCCGCCTCCATCGTGTTCATCTCCACCCTGTGGATCTGGTTCTCGAGGGTGCAGACTGCCTGAAGACATTCAACCCCGTCATGTTTGAACTCGCTCCGACTCACCCTCAACTCACCCTTTCCGCATTGTGCATCTTCAGGCGTTCCGCCCCCATTGTAGCGTTTCTGTACTCCTCCGCGAGTTTCTTGAGCCTTGTTTTCCTCTGGGGAGACGGATGGGTGAGAATCCGTTGACAAATCGCTTACAAAATGGCGGTCACTTACCGTTTTGTTTCTGTACCTAATGACGTCGAGTCTTTTGTTGAGGTCGATGCATTTGAGGTCCATGAAAACGATAGCCTCGTCCATTCGCTTCCCCCGAAGCGCTGCCACGTCCTTCGGGTAGCGATCGCTGCTCCTCAGGACGGCTTCCCTGCACTACAACGCACACTACAATGTGTTCTTTCCCCGGAACACCCACACTTAACACTCACACTGAAAGGCTCGGCGAGCGCCGCATACATTTCCTTTATTTCCCTCTTCAGCGCGGCGATCTTCTCGGCGTTTCGCTTCTTCTCCGCATCGCATTCTTCGAAGTGAGCTTTCCTCTGGCCTTCTGCAACCCCCAGACGAACGATCAACCCCTGTGAGATCAACCCCCGTCCACTCACAACTCACCGGATAACTGGATTTTCTTTTTCGTTTCGGAGATTTTCTCGTTGACTTCTGCGAGGGTGTCCTCCATGGTTGAGCAGACGATGCACTGACGACGGTGTTTGTTACAACCCCCTCGCGTCTCCTTGGGAACTCGCCGCCCCCCGAGGGCAGTGACCTCGAGGGGTTGCGCGCCTTCGGAAGCTTCCGTTTCATTTGTATTGTTTCAGCTCATTGTATTCGCAGAGCTCGATTGAAACAATTACCACCCCTCAAAAATGCGTAAATTTTTAATAATAAGAGTTACTCTTATTTATATTTATTATACTGAATATCTAATTAACTGTAAAATATTATTAATTTTTAATGAACAAAAAATAAAACTTTATTTTCCTCGTGTAATTTTTAAAAAAATTGATTATTCTGTTTCTTCCCTGATTTGAAAATGAATATTTTGTACTGTATTTACTGTAATGTATACATTTGTTTGTGATTTTAGCGCTATCTATTGAATAATACACTAATTACTTTCTAATGCCATCTGTTAGAATTTTATCGAACTAAAAGTAAACAACTAATGAAAGTGATCAACAATTAATTACTTTATATTACCATCTATTTGGAGCTTATTGAACCAATAAGAAATAAATAATTTATATTGACATTTATTGGAATGTTATCGTCATAAATTGAGATTTAGACTATTCAAGTTAAATAAAACTGCACCAAAGTGCAAAATTTTATTAAAATAGGCAAATAGATTAAGAATATCATACATAGTTTATATATATTAACATACAAAATCATTATATTTACAATATAATACACGGAATGATATGGAAGAGCAAAAGTTATTTCGCTTATAACAACACCTTCGAAGGCTCCTTCTCCCTCAGGCAGATCTCCACAGCCGCCAGCACCAACACCAATCTCCTGTCGAGGGCCCTCAGATGGGCACTCGTCAGCACGGGAGAGATGTGCGAGTACTTCAGTGTCTGCCCGAGACTCGGCCCCAGAGCCCCTCCCGCGAACGTTTTCAACCTCTCCACCGTCGCTTTCCTTATCCTGCAACACCGCAACCTTCTTACCCTCTCCCCTCATCAAACCACCCCCCTCGCACTCACACGCAGCACTGGTACAGAGGCGCCAGAATGTCCAGGTGGTCCACCTCCGGGTTCCCGAACCCCTTCCCGTTGTCCACCAGGAAAACAGAACTCGGCCGGAGATCCAAAGGCACTTCGTAGTGGTGGCGGTCCCCGTTCCCCAGAAGGAAGTCGAACACGACGGCGTCCACCAGGTCCAGCAGCAGGGGGCTCCGCCCCACGTCGTACCGCCCCGCCGCCTGCACCTCCCGGCAGTAGTCCTCCTCGAGCTCCCACCTGGCGACGAGGGCGTCGTTGTAGGTCCTCCGCCAGGGGTGCGGCTGCCTTCGGAGGCGGATGGTGGGGGGCAGCCAGAGGATGAGGGCGCCCTCGAGGACGTCCCCTTCGCCGCAGACGGGGCTGGAGGGGTCGCAGTACAGGCAGACACCGTGGAAGCAGGTGTCGTTGCCCCTTTGGGAGAAGGTTTGGAGGAGTTGGGGGGTGGCGACGGGGAGGACTTCTTTGGTGAGGTGGAGTTTTCTGCCAACAGTGAGGGGCACTCTTCGGAGGTTGAGGAGGAGGCTGAGATGGAAGGCGGCGACCTCTGCGTTGTGTCTGTCTTTGCCGGCGTAGACGGGTCCTTGGATGAGTGTATCTCTAGAGTACCTGAAAAGAAAGGTTTTCATTTAAATACCACAGAAAACGTGAAATATTTAACACTATTGAAAAAAATGAAAAATAAAAAAAGGTGCAAAAGTGCTGGGACGTTTGATATTAAATGGATATGGAAAAATTGATTAAAAATAAAATCTAATTAATGTTTACTGGCTTTTGTTTGCATGTTTTAAGGCCTCTGTTTCCTTCACGCGAAATATGTACTAAAAAGCTATTATAAATAAATAACTGCCTCCTGTCACCTTGCACTATTCGCACACCAACGTGTTTCACAAAAAAATTCACCAAAATGGACGCAACGGCAATGAATTTCCAAGATGGCGTTTCCTTAAGTGTTGAAAGCTAGCGTTTACCACTGCGGCTTGAAGAGCGCTTGCTGTCCGCCCTCGAGAGTCAGCAAAAGCTTCAGCTGCGTCCCTTTCCTGCTGTTGTCCGCCCTGACGATCTTCGACGAGCAAAGAGTCGTGAGAACGTTCCCCAAAAGCGGCGCCTTTTCGGGAAGGACCTGAGTCCCGGTCACCCACTGGAATGAGCAAAACTCCGGGCAAAACAGGACACGCAACAGGGCGAGGAATTGCTTACCTGCTCAGCTACCTGCCACATGTTCAGGTTGACGTCCTTCTTCTCGACCAAATCGCTCATCACCTTCTGAACGACGAATTTGAGCTCTTTCGAAATGTTTCTGTACAAAGGAAGTATTTCCCGGGCGACGGTTTTGATTTTATTGGCTGCTTTGATGGTTGCACTCGCCCCTGATTCTCTCTTGGGGACGTAGAACTTCCCCTTTCCTCGAATCGGTGCGCTTTTCGCTCCTTCCGAAGCAGTTCTGAATTCCACCTGAAAAAACAACGCAATTCATGAAATAACGAAATCTGCTGTGACGCCATTTTGAAAAAAACCGTTAAAAGACAAAACAGAATTTTGTTTTATAAAACTATTACATAAATTTTGGGTTATTAAATTAAAAGAATAAAATTACAATAAAATAATTACTACAGAATACTGTAAATATAAAAAATTAAATAAAATATCCAATTAAAATAATAAATAATGAAATAATTACACAAAATAGAATTTGAAGTCGAACAATTCAAAGCAAAATTTGAAAAACAAAAAATGAGATTTCAATTGATAACCCAATTACAAATAAACTATTTAATTATGATCAGTCATTATTAACCCCAACAGGAGGAGGAAGCCATCCCACAGGAATTTCTGCAAACTCAAAGACTAATTTAGCACTTTGTAAAGAATTATATGTCATCAGGAGTGGAGTCATTTATTGCACTCTTTTTGCAGTAAATGTTTTACTTTCTGTTTTATTATAAAAGCTAAGATGGCTATAAGATAAAAGAAAGAATAAAGTTGGTTAGCAAAAACAGAAGGCAGAATTAAAGGCAGAACAAAACAAAAAGAATCAAAGATTTAGGGAATTCAGTTTAGAAATAATCGGTGGAAAACAAATGATGTATAAAAGACAGAAACCTCTGAAAGTAACATCATGGCAAAACCTTTACTGAGAAAGAAACCAAAACCTTAAAAAAAAATGGCACAACTTCTGCTTGAAATACAAAACATATGCACTGTATAAGTATAACACTCATTAATGTTCAATATAAATAACACTGAATTGTAATCAATGAGTAATGAATTGTTAACACTCAATTGTAATAAAAATTGATTGATTATATATTTTGAAATGTCACTACATATAAATTTATATAATATTATCATAACAGTGGTTGCACTTAATTTAAAATGTTATCGGATTTGAATAAAAACCCACCCTGTGTTGTTGCTGAGGTTCATTCTGTTCCACGAGCACTGAGTAGAAAACGTAAAGATTGGAAGCAACAAATGTCAAAACAATACACGTGCAGAAAAGAGCAATTGACCTCAAACTCGTTCTTCTCCAGAAATTCTAAAACAAGATAAATAAAAGATATGACAAGAAGATTCAACTGACATCGCCCATCAATAAATTATTTACCATTTCATATAAACTTTATAAGAAAAAAAAAACAATGCTGATTCAATAAACATGGCAGAAACGTCCCGGTAGACCGTTTTCGAAAACAAAAACTCAAACATCAAGAAATAAAACCAATTAATTAAAGTAAAGCTTAAAAAAGTTAAAAACATTTGAACAACACACGGTCACCACATGAAATTAAATAAACACTTCGACTTCTCGAAGTCGTTCGATACTCGAAAGTCGTGAGAAACGAAAGCAACAGTTCGCCAATACAAATTTTTACAATCAAAAATTATTCCTAACAAATTAAACCTCCAAAAAATTCTCCAACTTCCCTTTAACTCAAAATTGTACAAAAAATCAAAATCTATCAGACTAAAACAAAATGCATATAGATCAATTCTTAGGATGTAGAGAAACGGAAAAAACCCCTCCTGAGCTCAGAGGACGCCGTTGTTTCAAGTTATTCGTAAAACTAACTTTTTCAAACTTTTTCAAACTTTTTCCTGTACTCCCAAATGTACCAAAAATCGAAATCTATCAGAATAAAACAAAATGCATATAGATCAATTCTTAGGATGTAGAGAAACGGAAAAAACCCCTCCTGAGCTCAGAGGACGCCGTTGTTTCAAGTTATTCGTAAAACTAACTTTTTCAAACTTTTTCAAACTTTTTCCTGTACTCCCAAATGTACCAAAAATCGAAATCTATCAGAATAAAACAAAATGCATATAGATCAATTCTTAGGATGTAGAGAAACGGAAAAAACCCCTCCTGAGCTCAGAGGACGCCGTTGTTTCAAGTTATTCGTAAAACTAACTTTTTCAAACTTTTTCAAACTTTTTCCTGTACTCCCAAATGTACCAAAAATCGAAATCTATCAGAATAAAACAAAATGCACACAGATCTATTCTTTAGGATGTAGAGAAACGGAAAAAACCCCTTGGAACCTCAGAGGACGCCGTTGTTTAAAGTTATTCGTAAAACTAACTTTTTCAAACTTTTTCAAACTTTTTCCTGTACTCCCAAATGTACCAAAAATCGAAATCTATCAGAATAAAACAAACTACACACAGATCTATTCTTTAGGACGTAGAGAAACGGAAAAAACCCCTTAGAACCTCAGAGGACGCCGTTGTTTAAAGTTATTCGTAAAACTAACTTTTTCAAACTTTTTCAAACTTTTTCCTGTACTCCCAAATGTACCAAAAATCGAAATCTATCAGAATAAAACAAACTACACACAGATCTATTCTTTAGGACGTAGAGAAACGGAAAAAACCCCTTAGAACCTCAGAGGACGCCGTTGTTTAAAGTTATTCGTAAAACTAACTTTTTCAAACTTTTTCAAACTTTTTCCTGTACTCCCAAATGTACCAAAAATCGAAATCTATCAGAATAAAACAAACTACACACAGATCTATTCTTTAGGACGTAGAGAAACGGAAAAAACCCCTTAGAACCTCAGAGGACGCCGTTGTTTAAAGTTATTCGTAAAACTAACTTTTTCAAACTTTTTCAAACTTTTTCCTGTACTCCCAAATGTACCAAAAATCGAAATCTATCAGAATAAAACAAACTACACACAGATCTATTCTTTAGGACGTAGAGAAACAGAAAAAACCCCTTGGAACCTCAGAGGACGCCGTTGTTTAAAGTTATTCGTAAAACTAACTTTTTCAAACTTTTTCAAACTTTTTTCTGTACTCCCAAATGTACCAAAAATCGAAATCTATCAGAATAAAACAAACTACACACAGATCTATTCTTTAGGACGTAGAGAAACGGAAAAAACCCCTTAGAACCTCAGAGGACGCCGTTGTTTAAAGTTATTCGTAAAACTAACTTTTTCAAACTTTTTCAAACTTTTTCCTGTACTCCCAAATGTACCAAAAATCGAAATCTATCAGAATAAAACAAACTACACACAGATCTATTCTTTAGGACGTAGAGAAACGGAAAAAACCCCTCCTGAGCTCAGAGGACGCCGTTGTTTAAAGTTATTCGTAAAACTAACTTTTTCAAACTTTTTCAAACTTTTTCCTGTACTCCCAAATGTACCAAAAATCGAAATCTATCAGAATAAAACAAACTACACACAGATCTATTCTTTAGGATGTAGAGAAACGGAAAAAAGCCGTCGGAACCTCAGCTGAGGCCGTTGTTTAAAGTTATTCGTAAAACTAACTTTTTCAAACTTTTTCAAACTTTTTCAAACTTTTTCCTGTACTCCCAAATGTACCAAAAATCGAAATCTATCAGAATAAAACAAACTACACACAGATCTATTCTTTAGGATGTAGAGAAACGGAAAAAAGCCGTCGGAACCTCAGCTGAGGCCGTTGTTTAAAGTTATTCGTAAAACTAACTTTTTCAAACTTTTTCAAACTTTTTCCTGCACTCCCAAATGTACCAAAAATCGAAATCTATCAGAATAAAACAAACTACACACAGATCTATTCTTTAGGACGTAGAGAAACGGAAAAAACCCCTCCTGAGCTCAGAGGACGCCGTTGTTTAAAGTTATTCGTAAAACTAACTTTTTCAAACTTTTTCAAACATTTTCAAACTTTTTCCTGTACTCCCAAATGTACCAAAAATCGAAATCTATCAGAATAAAACAAACTACACACAGATCTATTCTTTTGGATGTAGAGAAACGGAAAAAAACCCCTCCTGAGCTCAGAGGACGCCGTTGTTTAAAGTTATTCGTAAAACTAACTTTTTCAAACTTTTTCAAACATTTTCAAACTTTTTCCTGTACTCCCAAATGTACCAAAAATCGAAATCTATCAGAATAAAACAAACTACACACAGATCTATTCTTTTGGATGTAGAGAAACGGAAAAAACCCCTTGGAACCTCAGAGGACGCCGTTGTTTAAAGTTATTCGTAAAACTAACTTTTTCAAATTTTTTCAAACTTTTTTCTGTATTCCCAAATTTACCAAAACGAATGTTCTCAAATCTCGATGCCACCAACATAGATGGAAAGAGCGTGTCTGAAAACATAACAAAACCAAGTTTAGTTCAATCGGATCGGCGTAATTCATTTTACAAGCGTTTAAAGTTGAAAAAAACGACTTACCACGTGACTTTTTCACAAAATTGACAAAAAACGAAGGTCCTGAAATCTCGATGCCACCAACATAAATGGAAAGAGCGTGTCTGAAAACCTAGGAAAACCAAGTTTGAGTTCAATCGGATCGGCGCAATTTATTTTACAAGCGTTTAAAGTTGAAAAAACGACTTACCACGTGACTTTTTCACAAAATTGACGAAAAACGAAGGTCCTGAAATCTCGATGCCACCAACATAAATGGAAAGAGCGTGTCTGAAAACCTAGGAAAACCAAGTTTGAGTTCAATCGGATCGGCGCAATTTATTTTACAAGCGTTTAAAGTTGAAAAAACGACTTACCACGTGACTTTTTCACAAAATTGACAAAAAACGAAGGTACTCAAATCTCGATGCCACCAACATAGATGGAAAGAGCGTGTCTGAAAACATAGGGAAACCAAGTTTGAGTTCAATCGGATCGGCGGAATTTATTTTACAAGCGTTTAAAGTTGAAAAAACGAAGCAAAGGTACCTTTTTTTTTTTTTTGTTAACCCAGGAAAAATGCATTACTGCATGCCCGACCCTTGAGGGAGGAATCCGGGTTTTGTGGGGCTGAGCTTAAGGCCCTTACCCACTAAACGACCGGGGGGGTCATTCAAGGGAATGTTTTGATGTGCAGAATAATTATTTGAAGAATGATGGTGGCGCGACAAGTGAGCAGTTGGGCACTTTTAGGTCCACACACTGTCCATCCAAACATTAACCTCCCTCAATGTTGTTCAAAATGGGAATAAATTTTGGAATT
>JAQIBA010000221.1:146596-163891 GCA_028293925.1 Brueelia nebulosa
GAAAAACGGAAAAAAGCCGTCCGGAGCCTCAGAGGACGCCGTTGTTTCAAGTTATTCGTAAAACTAACTTTTTCAAACTTTTTCAAACTTTTAATCCTGTACTCCCAAATGTACCAAAAACCGAAATGTGATCAGAATAAAACATAAATGCACACAGATCTATTCTTTAGGATGTAGAGAAACGGAAAAAACCCCTTGGAACCTCAGAGGACGCCGTTGTTTCAAGTTATTCGTAAAACTAACTTTTTCAAACTTTTTCAAACTTTTTCCTGTACTCCCAAATGTACCAAAAATCGAAATCTATCAGAATAAAACAAACTACACACAGATCTATTCTTTAGGACGTAGAGAAACGGAAAAAACCCCTTGGAACCTCAGAGGACGCCGTTGTTTAAAGTTATTCGTAAAACTAACTTTTTCAAACTTTTCAAACTTCAAACTTTTTCCTGTACTCCCAAATGTACCAAGAATCGAAATCTATCAGAATAAAACAAACTACACACAGATCTATTCTTTAGGACGTAGAGAAACGGAAAAAACCCCTCTAGAGCCTCAGAGGACGCCGTTGTTTAAAGTTATTCGTAAAACTAACTTTTTCAAACTTTTTCAAACTTTTTCCTGTACTCCCAAATGTACCAAAAATCGAAATCTATCAGAATAAAACAAACTACACACAGATCTATTCTTTAGGACGTAGAGAAACGGAAAAAACCCCTTAGAACCTCAGAGGACGCCGTTGTTTAAAGTTATTCGTAAAACTAACTTTTTCAAACTTTTTCAAACTTTTTCCTGTACTCCCAAATGTACCAAAAATCGAAATCTATCAGAATAAAACAAACTACACACAGATCTATTCTTTAGGACGTAGAGAAACAGAAAAAACCCCTTGGAACCTCAGAGGACGCCGTTGTTTAAAGTTATTCGTAAAACTAACTTTTTCAAACTTTTTCAAACTTTTTCCTGTACTCCCAAATGTACCAAAAATCGAAATCTATCAGAATAAAACAAACTACACACAGATCTATTCTTTAGGACGTAGAGAAACGGAAAAAACCCCTTGGAACCTCAGAGGACGCCGTTGTTTAAAGTTATTCGTAAAACTAACTTTTTCAAACTTTTTCAAACTTTTTCCTGTACTCCCAAATGTACCAAAAATCGAAATCTATCAGAATAAAACAAACTACACACAGATCTATTCTTTAGGACGTAGAGAAACGGAAAAAACCCCTCCTGGAGCCTCAGAGGACGCCGTTGTTTAAAGTTATTCGTAAAACTAACTTTTTCAAACTTTTTCAAACTTTTTCCTGTACTCCCAAATGTACCAAAAATCGAAATCTATCAGAATAAAACAAACTACACACAGATCTATTCTTTAGGATGTAGAGAAACGGAAAAAAGCCGTCCGGAGCCTCAGCGGAGGCCGTTGTTTAAAGTTATTCGTAAAACTAACTTTTTCAAACTTTTTCAAACTTTTTCAAACTTTTTCCTGTACTCCCAAATGTACCAAAAATCGAAATCTATCAGAATAAAACAAACTACACACAGATCTATTCTTTAGGATGTAGAGAAACGGAAAAAAGCCGTCGGAACCTCAGCTGAGGCCGTTGTTTAAAGTTATTCGTAAAACTAACTTTTTCAAACTTTTTCAAACTTTTTCCTGCACTCCCAAATGTACCAAAAATCGAAATCTATCAGAATAAAACAAACTACACACAGATCTATTCTTTAGGACGTAGAGAAACGGAAAAAACCCCTCCTGAGCCTCAGAGGACGCCGTTGTTTAAAGTTATTCGTAAAACTAACTTTTTCAAACTTTTTCAAACATTTTCAAACTTTTTCCTGCACTCCCAAATGTACCAAAAATCGAAATCTATCAGAATAAAACAAACTACACACAGATCTATTCTTTAGGATGTAGAGAAACGGAAAAAAACCCCTCCTGGAGCCTCAGAGGACGCCGTTGTTTAAAGTTATTCGTAAAACTAACTTTTTCAAACTTTTTCAAACATTTTCAAACTTTTTCCTGTACTCCCAAATGTACCAAAAATCGAAATCTATCAGAATAAAACAAACTACACACAGATCTATTCTTTTGGATGTAGAGAAACGGAAAAAACCCCTTGGAACCTCAGAGGACGCCGTTGTTTAAAGTTATTCGTAAAACTAACTTTTTCAAATTTTTTCAAACTTTTTTCTGTATTCCCAAATTTACCAAAACGAATGTTCTCAAATCTCGATGCCACCAACATAGATGGAAAGAGCGTGTCTGAAAACATAACAAAACCAAGTTTAGTTCAATCGGATCGGCGTAATTCATTTTACAAGCGTTTAAAGTTGAAAAAAACGACTTACCACGTGACTTTTTCACAAAATTGACAAAAAACGAAGGTCCTGAAATCTCGATGCCACCAACATAAATGGAAAGAGCGTGTCTGAAAACCTAGGAAAACCAAGTTTGAGTTCAATCGGATCGGCGCAATTTATTTTACAAGCGTTTAAAGTTGAAAAAACGACTTACCACGTGACTTTTTCACAAAATTGACGAAAAACGAAGGTCCTGAAATCTCGATGCCACCAACATAAATGGAAAGAGCGTGTCTGAAAACCTAGGAAAACCAAGTTTGAGTTCAATCGGATCGGCGCAATTTATTTTACAAGCGTTTAAAGTTGAAAAAACGACTTACCACGTGACTTTTTCACAAAATTGACAAAAAACGAAGGTACTCAAATCTCGATGCCACCAACATAGATGGAAAGAGCGTGTCTGAAAACATAGGGAAACCAAGTTTGAGTTCAATCGGATCGGCGGAATTTATTTTACAAGCGTTTAAAGTTGAAAAAACGAAGCAAAGGTACCTTTTTTTTTTTTTTGTTAACCCAGGAAAAATGCATTACTGCATGCCCGACCCTTGAGGGAGGAATCCGGGTTTTGTGGGGCTGAGCTTAAGGCCCTTACCCACTAAACGACCGGGGGGGTCATTCAAGGGAATGTTTTGATGTGCAGAATAATTATTTGAAGAATGATGGTGGCGCGACAAGTGAGCAGTTGGGCACTTTTAGGTCCACACACTGTCCATCCAAACATTAACCTCCCTCAATGTTGTTCAAAATGGGAATAAATTTTGGAATTTTGGCTCAGAAATTTAACAGACGTGGGGGTCGACGACGGTCCCTCAAATGGTGATCACCCGGAGAGTCAGGGAGGTCGAGAGCGGGTCAGGCCGCTAAAATTAAAAAAGGAGGAGGGAATGTGGAAGCTGTCTTAGGGGTGGATAATAATAATAATAAAGTATAATAAGTATAATATAAGCAATAAGTATAATGTAATATAATAACAATAATAAATAATATCGAGTGCGAGTGAAGTGTGTGTGAAGTTTTGAATTGATTCCCGCCCAGCGAACGCGCAGGTCAGGTTGCCAATCCTGGATGGACGGCAGTTCGGTGTTTACTATTCAAGGTGATTCACCACACATACAACTACTGAATTTCCTATATTTTATCAACGTATGACAGTGTTGTCATTCCTTACATGAAAAAATTTTGATAAGTTGAAGGAATTGGGGTTTGTTTTCGAAGGGCGTGGGCCCCACAAATCGAAATATTGCTGATTATAACTAAAATTTAACAAAATTAAATGAAAAACATCAAAAACAACGTTTGAATCACCAACAGGCATTAAAAAAATGATAAACTTAAAGGCGTAAGGGATTGTGAAATTGTTGGTAAAAAGTTCACTGCAAGGACCAATGTTCAAATTTGGCAACATCCAACTTTGCGGTCCTCTAGCTTCCTTAAATGATCGAACTGGTGAGTAATTCCACTTCAGCCTTATTCTATGATTCTTCTACTTTAAAAAACACTAATTACTTGTAAAAAAATCCTTTTATTTCTATTAATAATAAATCGATTTCGAAGAGCGTGCAAAATTTTCTAAATCGACCCATTTTCAGAGGCTTCGATTTATTCGAAAGATAAAATTTTTTCGGATAAATTATATACGCCCTGTAAAAGTTAGATCCTGTAAAATAAGCCTACAAAAATTTGCCCAAATGAAGCAGTGTTTCATAGAAAAAAAATCCTTTTGCACATGTTCCCAAATGGGAAAAGCTGAAGAAATGGGTCAGGGGAATAAAACATTTTTCACTTAACTAATATGTGGAAATGAAAATTAATTATAGTGTTAAGGTAAATCAGAAACGCATATTTTTTTTTAGAATAAATAAGAAGATAAATATGAATAAATAGAATAAATAAATAAATATGTTGCGCCTGGAAAGTCTGGCAAAACACAACGAAATTCCGCCTCCTTCACCTGCATTCACCTGCGAACACCTCGGTGAAGTACTGTCAGTGGACTCGCCACCCGCTACAGGAGCTTACATGTTCAATCAGGCGCTATGCAAGCGAACAAAATGTTTCGCAAAAACCCCGCGACCCTAGCGGAGAAGCGGGTTAAAGAAAAGTAAAGTAAAGTATAAATAAAACTAAATTAAAAAATTTTTTAAAGTTAAACGGTTTTATTTCAAGTGCACTAAAAATTAAAAAAATAATTTCTGATGCAGGAGTATAAAAATATACATGGGTGACAAAGAAAAAGACCAAAAAACTGTTGTCCATAAAACCGTGGGGCGATATCACACGTTCTGCGACCTCTACAATTTTTATACAATTTTTATACTGTCCAACGCCCCACGGTTTTATGGACAACAGTTTTTTGGTCTTTTTCTTTGTCACCCATGTATATTTTTATACTCCTGCATCAGAAATTATTTTTTTAATTTTTAGTGCACTTTAAATAAAACCGTTTAACTTTAAAAAATTTTTTAATTTTTTTTTATTTTTTACTTTTTAGTTTTAGATTAAAAAGAAAAAAACATAAGACTAAAAAGCACTCCGTGTGGAGTCCAATCTCCGGACAAAAACTGCCGAGGGAAGCAATCCCCAGAATGTTATTATTAAACGGTTTTATCTGAGTTGTAAAGTGATAGCAGAATATATTAACAATGCGCTCATTCATGGGCCGAGATAACCTTATCTCTTCAAGAATTCTAAGTTGACCAATTTTTTAGGCTTTTTGAATTTTCTTTATTTTTTTTTATTTTTATTTGAGCACCAATTTAAAAAATTTTTTCAGAAATTTGAATTGTCAGCTAAAACGAAATTGTGGGCCAAATTTGAAAGAAATCGGTTCGAAGGAAACGGGTCAAATTTCGCCTCAAAGATTTGATTCTCGGTCTTTGCAGACAGACAGACAGACAGACAGACAGACACGAAAACCAAGTTAAATAAAACCATTTAATAAAACCGTTTAATAAGAAGAATGGGTAAGTGCGAAAGACCAATGGCTTCTCTCTATTGACTAAAGAAGTGCAAAATGAATCCGTCTAGATTTTTACAATCTTTTATTAAACGGTCTTTTTAACTCGTACCGGCAGGGTGACCGATTTTTTCATAAGAAGAAGAATCAAATAATAGCTAGCAAATAATGGCAGCCATCATTAATGTTCAAAACATAAGAAGACAAAAACAGTATAAAGGAGTCCATTACGACAGCGCTCATTTAATATATTCAACGTGACAGCGGAATTGGTGGCTGAATTTCAGAGTAAGAAGACAGGGCTTGTGTCTCAATTGCATTTTTATAAGAAAACCGACATACACTAAAAAAATCACTTGCAAATAAAATCTTTTAACAGTTCATAAGAAATTCTTCTTACAGTAACATATTCAACGGAAAAAATTCCCGGTTTCAAACAATGTAACCACACAATGTTTTGGCGATTGCCATTTGTGATTTATTATATAATAATTTTAATATGCACATTAATTAATTAGTCTTGTCTCAGCGTGTTTAAAAAGTTAAAAAATAAAAAGGACAAAAAAAATTCTTAAGTTAGAATTATATATATTAAAAACGGACTAAAAGGTAAGAAATAATACAAAATTTGTGCATACATCAATGAATTCACCTAAATTAAATTAAAACAAAAGATATTTTATTCAAATAAAAGATGACAGAGTCTTTTCAATAACGAATCACCCAGCCATCTTTCATTTGCAGAAAATCTTTATTCTTATATTACAGAAATATTTCCACCGATCCGATTGAACTCAAACTTGGTTTTGTTATGTTTTCAGACACGCTCTTTCCATCTATGTTGGTGGCATCGAGATTTGAGGACTTTCGATTTTCATGATTTTTCGAAAAAAGTGCAAAGGTAGCTACCTGTGCCTTGTTTTTTCAACTTTAAACTTGGATAAAATAAATTCCGCCGATCCGATTGAACTCAAACTTGGTTTTGTTATGTTTTCAGACACGCTCTTTCCATCTATGTTGGTGGCATCGAGATTTGAGGACTTTCGATTTTGGCCAAATTCTGAAAAAAGTGCAAAGGTAGCTACCTGTGCCTTGTTTTTTCAACTTTAAACTTGGATAAAATAATTTCTGCCGATCCGATTGAACTCAAACTTGGTTTTGTTATGTTTTCAGACACGCTCTTTCCATCTATGTTGGTGGCATCGAGATTTGAGGACTTTCGATTTTGGCCAAGATTCTTCGAAAAAAGTGCAAAGGTAGCTACCTGTGCCTTGTTTTTTCAACTTTAAACTTGGATAAAATAATTTCTGCCGATCCGATTGAACTCAAACTTGGTTTTGTTATGTTTTCAGACACGCTCTTTCCATCTATGTTGGTGGCATCGAGATTTGAGGACTTTCGATTTTGGCCAAATTCTGAAAAAAGTGCAAAGGTAGCTACCTGTGCCTTGTTTTTTCAACTTTAAACTTGGATAAAATAATTTCTGCCGATCCGATTGAACTCAAACTTGGTTTTGTTATGTTTTCAGACACGCTCTTTCCATCTATGTTGGTGGCATCGAGATTTGAGGACTTTCGATTTTCATGATTTTTCGAAAAAAGTGCAAAGGTAGCTACCTGTGCCTTGTTTTTTCAACTTTAAACTTGGATAAAATAATTTCTGCCGATCCGATTGAACTCAAACTTGGTTTTGTTATGTTTTCAGACACGCTCTTTCCATCTATGTTGGTGGCATCGAGATTTGAGGACTTTCGATTTTCATGATTTTTCGAAAAAAGTGCAAAGGTAGCTACCTGTGCCTTGTTTTTTCAACTTTAAACTTGGATAAAATAAATTCCGCCGATCCGATTGAACTCAAACTTGGTTTTGTTATGTTTTCAGACACGCTCTTTCCATCTATGTTGGTGGCATCGAGATTTGAGGACTTTCGATTTTCATGATTTTTCGAAAAAAGTGCAAAGGTAGCTACCTGTGCCTTGTTTTTTCAACTTTAAACTTGGATAAAATAATTTCTGCCGATCCGATTGAACTCAAACTTGGTTTTGTTATGTTTTCAGACACGCTCTTTCCATCTATGTTGGTGGCATCGAGATTTGAGGACTTTCGATTTTGGCCAAATTCTGAAAAAAGTGCAAAGGTAGCTACCTGTGCCTTGTTTTTTCAACTTTAAACTTGGATAAAATAATTTCTGCCGATCCGATTGAACTCAAACTTGGTTTTGTTATGTTTTCAGACACGCTCTTTCCATCTATGTTGGTGGCATCGAGATTTGAGGACTTTCGATTTTGGCCAAATTCTGAAAAAAGTGCAAAGGTAGCTACCTGTGCCTTGTTTTTTCAACTTTAAACTTGGATAAAATAATTTCTGCCGATCCGATTGAACTCAAACTTGGTTTTGTTATGTTTTCAGACACGCTCTTTCCATCTATGTTGGTGGCATCGAGATTTGAGGACTTTCGATTTTCATGATTTTTCGAAAAAAGTGCAAAGGTAGCTACCTGTGCCTTGTTTTTTCAACTTTAAACTTGGATAAAATAATTTCTGCCGATCCGATTGAACTCAAACTTGGTTTTGTTATGTTTTCAGACACGCTCTTTCCATCTATGTTGGTGGCATCGAGATTTGAGGACTTTCGATTTTCATGATTTTTCGAAAAAAGTGCAAAGGTAGCTACCTGTGCCTTGTTTTTTCAACTTTAAACTTGGATAAAATAATTTCTGCCGATCCGATTGAACTCAAACTTGGTTTTGTTATGTTTTCAGACACGCTCTTTCCATCTATGTTGGTGGCATCGAGATTTGAGGACTTTCGATTTTCATGATTTTTCGAAAAAAGTGCAAAGGTAGCTACCTGTGCCTTGTTTTTTCAACTTTAAACTTGGATAAAATAATTTCTGCCGATCCGATTGAACTCAAACTTGGTTTTGTTATGTTTTCAGACACGCTCTTTCCATCTATGTTGGTGGCATCGAGATTTGAGGACTTTCGATTTTGGCCAAATTCTGAAAAAAGTGCAAAGGTAGCTACCTGTGCCTTGTTTTTTCAACTTTAAACTTGGATAAAATAATTTCTGCCGATCCGATTGAACTCAAACTTGGTTTTGTTATGTTTTCAGACACGCTCTTTCCATCTATGTTGGTGGCATCGAGATTTGAGGACTTTCGATTTTCATGATTTTTCGAAAAAAGTGCAAAGGTAGCTACCTGTGCCTTGTTTTTTCAACTTTAAACTTGGATAAAATAAATTCCGCCGATCCGATTGAACTCAAACTTGGTTTTGTTATGTTTTCAGACACGCTCTTTCCATCTATGTTGGTGGCATCGAGATTTGAGGACTTTCGATTTTCATGATTTTTCGAAAAAAGTGCAAAGGTAGCTACCTGTGCCTTGTTTTTTCAACTTTAAACTTGGATAAAATAAATTCCGCCGATCCGATTGAACTCAAACTTGGTTTTGTTATGTTTTCAGACACGCTCTTTCCATCTATGTTGGTGGCATCGAGATTTGAGGACTTTCGATTTTGGCCAAATTCTGAAAAAAGTGCAAAGGTAGCTACCTGTGCCTTGTTTTTTCAACTTTAAACTTGGATAAAATAATTTCTGCCGATCCGATTGAACTCAAACTTGGTTTTGTTATGTTTTCAGACACGCTCTTTCCATCTATGTTGGTGGCATCGAGATTTGAGGACTTTCGATTTTCATGATTTTTCGAAAAAAGTGCAAAGGTAGCTACCTGTGCCTTGTTTTTTCAACTTTAAACTTGGATAAAATAATTTCTGCCGATCCGATTGAACTCAAACTTGGTTTTGTTATGTTTTCAGACACGCTCTTTCCATCTATGTTGGTGGCATCGAGATTTGAGGACTTTCGATTTTCATGATTTTTCGAAAAAAGTGCAAAGGTAGCTACCTGTGCCTTGTTTTTTCAACTTTAAACTTGGATAAAATAAATTCCGCCGATCCGATTGAACTCAAACTTGGTTTTGTTATGTTTTCAGACACGCTCTTTCCATCTATGTTGGTGGCATCGAGATTTGAGGACTTTCGATTTTCATGATTTTTCGAAAAAAGTGCAAAGGTAGCTACCTGTGCCTTGTTTTTTCAACTTTAAACTTGGATAAAATAATTTCTGCCGATCCGATTGAACTCAAACTTGGTTTTGTTATGTTTTCAGACACGCTCTTTCCATCTATGTTGGTGGCATCGAGATTTGAGGACTTTCGATTTTGCATGATTTTTCGAAAAAAGTGCAAAGGTAGCTACCTGTGCCTTGTTTTTTCAACTTTAAACTTGGATAAAATAATTTCTGCCGATCCGATTGAACTCAAACTTGGTTTTGTTATGTTTTCAGACACGCTCTTTCCATCTATGTTGGTGGCATCGAGATTTGAGGACTTTCGATTTTCATGATTTTTCGAAAAAAGTGCAAAGGTAGCTACCTGTGCCTTGTTTTTTCAACTTTAAACTTGGATAAAATAATTTCTGCCGATCCGATTGAACTCAAACTTGGTTTTGTTATGTTTTCAGACACGCTCTTTCCATCTATGTTGGTGGCATCGAGATTTGAGGACATTCGTTTTAGTAGATTTGGGAGTACAGAAAAAAGTTTGAAAAAGTTTGAAAAAGTTAGTTTTACGAATAACTTGAAACAACGGCGTCCTCTGAGCTCAGGAGGGGTTTTTTCTGTTTCTCTACATCCTAAAGAATAGATCTACGTGGATTTTGTTTTATTCTGACAGATTTGGATTTTTGGTACATTTGGGAGTACAGAAAAAAGTTTGAAAAAGTTTGAAAAAGTTAGTTTTACGAATAACTTGAAACAACGGCGTCCTCTGAGGTTCCAAGGGGTTTTTTCTGTTTCTCTACATCCTAAAGAATAGATCTTCGTGGATTTTGTTTTATTCTGACAGATTTGGATTTTTGGTACATTTGGGAGTACAGAAAAAAGTTTGAAAAAGTTTGAAAAAGTTAGTTTTACGAATAACTTGAAACAACGGCGTCCTCTGAGGTTCCAAGGGGTTTTTTCTGTTTCTCTACATCCTAAAGAATAGATCTACGTGCATTTTGTTTTATTGTGACAGATTTCGATTTTTGGTACATTTGGGAGTACAGAAAAAAGTTTGAAAAAGTTTGAAAAAGTTAGTTTTACGAATAACTTGAAACAACGGCGTCCTCTGAGGTTCCAAGGGGTTTTTTCTGTTTCTCTACATCCTAAAGAATAGATCTTCGTGGATTTTGTTTTATTCTGATAGATTTGGATTTTTGGTACATTTGGGAGTACAGAAAAAAGTTTGAAAAAGTTTGAAAAAGTTAGTTTTACGAATAACTTGAAACAACGGCGTCCTCTGAGGTTCCAGGAGGGGTTTTTTCTGTTTCTCTACATCCTAAAGAATAGATCTACGTGGATTTTGTTTTATTCTGACAGATTTCGATTTTTGGTACATTTGGGAGTACAGAAAAAAGTTTGAAAAAGTTTGAAAAAGTTAGTTTTACGAATAACTGGAAACAACGGCGTCCTCTGAGCTCAGGAGGGGTTTTTTCTGTTTCTCTACATCCTAAAGAATAGATCTACGTGGATTTTGTTTTATTGTGACAGATTTCGATTTTTGGTACATTTGGGAGTACAGAAAAAAGTTTGAAAAAGTTTGAAAAAGTTAGTTTTACGAATAACTTGAAACAACGGCGTCCTCTGAGGTTCCAAGGGGTTTTTTCTGTTTCTCTACATCCTAAAGAATAGATCTTCGTGGATTTTGTTTTATTCTGACAGATTTGGATTTTTGGTACATTTGGGAGTACAGAAAAAAGTTTGAAAAAGTTTGAAAAAGTTAGTTTTACGAATAACTTGAAACAACGGCGTCCTCTGAGGTTCCAAGGGGTTTTTTCTGTTTCTCTACATCCTAAAGAATAGATCTTCGTGGATTTTGTTTTATTCTGATAGATTTGGATTTTTGGTACATTTGGGAGTACAGAAAAAAGTTTGAAAAAGTTTGAAAAAGTTAGTTTTACGAATAACTTGAAACAACGGCGTCCTCTGAGCTCAGGAGGGGTTTTTTCTGTTTCTCTACATCCTAAAGAATAGATCTACGTGGATTTTGTTTTATTCTGACAGATTTCGATTTTTGGTACATTTGGGAGTACAGAAAAAAGTTTGAAAAAGTTTGAAAAAGTTAGTTTTACGAATAACTTGAAACAACGGCGTCCTCTGAGGTTCCAAGGGGTTTTTTCTGTTTCTCTACATCCTAAAGAATAGATCTACGTGGATTTTGTTTTATTCTGACAGATTTGGATTTTTGGTACATTTGGGAGTACAGAAAAAAGTTTGAAAAAGTTTGAAAAAGTTAGTTTTACGAATAACTTGAAACAACGGCGTCCTCTGAGGTTCCAAGGGGTTTTTTCTGTTTCTCTACATCCTAAAGAATAGATCTACGTGCATTTTGTTTTATTCTGACAGATTTGGATTTTTGGTACATTTGGGAGTACAGAAAAAAGTTTGAAAAAGTTTGAAAAAGTTAGTTTTACGAATAACTTGAAACAACGGCGTCCTCTGAGGTTCCAAGGGGTTTTTTCTGTTTCTCTACATCCTAAAGAATAGATCTTCGTGGATTTTGTTTTATTCTGATAGATTTGGATTTTTGGTACATTTGGGAGTACAGAAAAAAGTTTGAAAAAGTTTGAAAAAGTTAGTTTTACGAATAACTTGAAACAACGGCGTCCTCTGAGGTTCCAAGGGGTTTTTTCTGTTTCTCTACATCCTAAAGAATAGATCTACGTGCATTTTGTTTTATTCTGACAGATTTCGATTTTTGGTACATTTGGGAGTACAGAAAAAAGTTTGAAAAAGTTTGAAAAAGTTAGTTTTACGAATAACTTGAAACAACGGCGTCCTCTGAGGTTCCAAGGGGTTTTTTCTGTTTCTCTACATCCTAAAGAATAGATCTTCGTGGATTTTGTTTTATTCTGACAGATTTGGATTTTTGGTACATTTGGGAGTACAGAAAAAAGTTTGAAAAAGTTTGAAAAAGTTAGTTTTACGAATAACTTGAAACAACGGCGTCCTCTGAGCTCAGGAGGGGTTTTTTCTGTTTCTCTACATCCTAAAGAATAGATCTACGTGGATTTTGTTTTATTCTGACAGATTTCGATTTTTGGTACATTTGGGAGTACAGAAAAAAGTTTGAAAAAGTTTGAAAAAGTTAGTTTTACGAATAACTTGAAACAACGGCGTCCTCTGAGGTTCCAAGGGGTTTTTTCTGTTTCTCTACATCCTAAAGAATAGATCTTCGTGGATTTTGTTTTATTCTGACAGATTTCGATTTTTGGTACATTTGGGAGTACAGAAAAAAGTTTGAAAAAGTTTGAAAAAGTTAGTTTTACGAATAACTTGAAACAACGGCGTCCTCTGAGGTTCCAAGGGGTTTTTTCTGTTTCTCTACATCCTAAAGAATAGATCTACGTGGATTTTGTTTTATTCTGATAGATTTGGATTTTTGGTACATTTGGGAGTACAGAAAAAAGTTTGAAAAAGTTTGAAAAAGTTAGTTTTACGAATAACTTGAAACAACGGCGTCCTCTGAGGTTCCAAGGGGTTTTTTCTGTTTCTCTACATCCTAAAGAATAGATCTACGTGCATTTTGTTTTATTCTGACAGATTTCGATTTTTGGTACATTTGGGAGTACAGAAAAAAGTTTGAAAAAGTTTGAGAAAAGTTAGTTTTACGAATAACTTGAAACAACGGCGTCCTCTGAGGTTCCAAGGGGTTTTTTCTGTTTCTCTACATCCTAAAGAATAGATCTATCGTGGATTTTGTTTTATTCTGACAGATTTCGATTTTTGGTACATTTGGGAGTACAGAAAAAAGTTTGAAAAAGTTTGAAAAAGTTAGTTTTACGAATAACTTGAAACAACGGCGTCCTCTGAGGTTCCAAGGGGTTTCTTCTGTTTCTCTACATCCTACAGAATAGATCTATGTGGATTTTGTATTAATTAATCACATTTCGGTTTTTGGTACATTTGGGAGTAATTTTTTTTTTATGTAAAGGGCATTGAATATTAAAATAAATTACAGTGTTTAGTTAAATCAGAATCGGATATTTTTTCTTATAATTAATAAATATATTGGGTGGGTGCGGTCAACTACTGGGATTTCTCTATTCGTCAATGTAAAGGCCGGAGATGAAAATGTAGACGCGTTGACTTCGGTGTGGCGACGTCATCCTTGAGCGGAGGAGGAGGAGGAGCGTAAGACTGAGATGAGAATACAGCGTTGCCATTTTATATTAACCGTTGCCGTTGTTTTTATGAAATAATTGAGAATTTGTGTGGTTTTCCAATGAAAAATGAGATTTTTGTTTGTTTGAATGTGAGAAAACGTGAGATTAATGTTGAGTGAAGTGTTTTTAGCTTATTATAATTAAAGCTAATCGGGTTGAAAATGAAATGTTGGTTATTATTTCCTATGAAGCGTAGCTGGCTGAGTTTTTAATGCAACGGTCATTTCGAGATAATCCTGACATAGCCTGGATAAAATTAAAGGACAAATTTTAGATTTTGTATTTACTAGGGATGCGCCGAATATTCGGTAGGTATTTGATATTCAGTTCGTTTATTCGGTTCGAGTATGTCTATTATTTGCCTCAACTAAAAGAAAACCTTCATATGAAAGTAATGAAAAATAATTAAAGAGTTAATTAAAACCTTGTAAAATAAATTCCGCCGATCCGATGGAAATCAAACATGGTTTTACTATGATTTCTTAAACGCTCTTTAGATCTATGTTGGTGGCATAGAGATTTGAGGACATTCGTTTTAGTAGATTTGGGAGTACAGAAAAAAGTTTGAAAAAGTTTGAAAAAGTTAGTTTTACGAATAACTTGAAACAACGGCGTCCTCTGAGGTTCCAAGGGGTTTTTTCTGTTTCTCTACATCCTAAAGAATAGATCTACGTGGATTTTGTTTTATTCTGACAGATTTGGATTTTTGGTACATTTGGGAGTACAGAAAAAAGTTTGAAAAAGTTTGAAAAAGTTAGTTTTACGAATAACTTGAAACAACGGCGTCCTCTGAGGTTCCAAGGGGTTTTTTCTGTTTCTCTACATCCTAAAGAATAGATCTTCGTGGATTTTGTTTTATTCTGATAGATTTGGATTTTTGGTACATTTGGGAGTACAGAAAAAAGTTTGAAAAAGTTTGAAAAAGTTAGTTTTACGAATAACTTGAAACAACGGCGTCCTCTGAGGTTCCAAGGGGTTTTTTCTGTTTCTCTACATCCTAAAGAATAGATCTATCGTGGATTTTGTTTTATTCTGATAGATTTGGATTTTTGGTACATTTGGGAGTACAGAAAAAAGTTTGAAAAAGTTTGAAAAAGTTAGTTTTACGAATAACTTGAAACAACGGCGTCCTCTGAGGTTCCAAGGGGTTTTTTCTGTTTCTCTACATCCTAAAGAATAGATCTACGTGCATTTTGTTTTATTCTGATAGATTTGGATTTTTGGTACATTTGGGAGTACAGAAAAAAGTTTGAAAAAGTTTGAAAAAGTTAGTTTTACGAATAACTTGAAACAACGGCGTCCTCTGAGGTTCCAGGAGGGGTTTTTTCTGTTTCTCTACATCCTAAAGAATAGATCTACGTGCATTTTGTTTTATTCTGACAGATTTCGATTTTTGGTACATTTGGGAGTACAGAAAAAAGTTTGAAAAAGTTTGAAAAAGTTAGTTTTACGAATAACTTGAAACAACGGCGTCCTCTGAGCTCAGGAGGGGTTTTTTCTGTTTCTCTACATCCTAAAGAATAGATCTACGTGCATTTTGTTTTATTCTGACAGATTTCGATTTTTGGTACATTTGGGAGTACAGAAAAAAGTTTGAAAAAGTTTGAAAAAGTTAGTTTTACGAATAACTTGAAACAACGGCGTCCTCTGAGCTCAGGAGGGGTTTTTTCTGTTTCTCTACATCCTAAAGAATAGATCTATCGTGGATTTTGTTTTATTCTGACAGATTTGGATTTTTGGTACATTTGGGAGTACAGAAAAAAGTTTGAAAAAGTTTGAAAAAGTTAGTTTTACGAATAACTTGAAACAACGGCGTCCTCTGAGGTTCCAAGGGGTTTTTTCTGTTTCTCTACATCCTAAAGAATAGATCTATGTGGATTTTGTTTTATTCTGATCAGATTTCGATTTTTGGTACATTTGGGAGTACAGAATAAAAGTTTGAAAAAGTTTGAAAAAGTTAGTTTTACGAATAACTTGAAACAACGGCGTCCTCTGAGCTCAGGAGGGGTTTTTTCTGTTTCTCTACATCCTAAAGAATAGATCTTCGTGGATTTTGTTTTATTCTGACAGATTTCGATTTTTGGTACATTTGGGAGTACAGAAAAAAGTTTGAAAAAGTTTGAAAAAGTTAGTTTTACGAATAACTTGAAACAACGGCGTCCTCTGAGGTTCCAAGGGGTTTTTTCTGTTTCTCTACATCCTAAAGAATAGATCTATCGTGGATTTTGTTTTATTCTGATAGATTTGGATTTTTGGTACATTTGGGAGTACAGAAAAAAGTTTGAAAAAGTTTGAAAAAGTTAGTTTTACGAATAACTTGAAACAACGGCGTCCTCTGAGGTTCCAAGGGGTTTTTTCTGTTTCTCTACATCCTAAAGAATAGATCTTCGTGGATTTTGTTTTATTCTGACAGATTTCGATTTTTGGTACATTTGGGAGTACAGAAAAGTTTGAAAAAGTTTGAAAAAGTTAGTTTTACGAATAACTTGAAACAACGGCGTCCTCTGAGGCTCCAGGAGGGGTTTTTTCTGTTTCTCTACATCCTAAAGAATAGATCTACGTGCATTTTGTTTTATTCTGACAGATTTCGATTTTTGGTACATTTGGGAGTACAGAAAAAAGTTTGAAAAAGTTTGAAAAAGTTAGTTTTACGAATAACTTGAAACAACGGCGTCCTCTGAGGTTCCAAGGGGTTTTTTCTGTTTCTCTACATCCTAAAGAATAGATCTTCGTGGATTTTGTTTTATTCTGACAGATTTGGATTTTTGGTACATTTGGGAGTACAGAAAAAAGTTTGAAAAAGTTTGAAAAAGTTAGTTTTACGAATAACTTGAAACAACGGCGTCCTCTGAGGCTCCAAGGGGTTTTTTCTGTTTCTCTACATCCTAAAGAATAGATCTACGTGGATTTTGTTTTATTCTGACAGATTTCGATTTTTGGTACATTTGGGAGTACAGAAAAAAGTTTGAAAAAGTTTGAAAAAGTTAGTTTTACGAATAACTTGAAACAACGGCGTCCTCTGAGCTCAGGAGGGGTTTTTTCTGTTTCTCTACATCCTAAAGAATAGATCTACGTGGATTTTGTTTTATTCTGACAGATTTCGATTTTTGGTACATTTGGGAGTACAGAAAAAAGTTTGAAAAAGTTTGAAAAAGTTAGTTTTACGAATAACTTGAAACAACGGCGTCCTCTGAGGTTCCAAGGGGTTTTTTCTGTTTCTCTACATCCTAAAGAATAGATCTTCGTGGATTTTGTTTTATTCTGATAGATTTGGATTTTTGGTACATTTGGGAGTACAGAAAAAAGTTTGAAAAAGTTTGAAAAAGTTAGTTTTACGAATAACTTGAAACAACGGCGTCCTCTGAGGTTCCAAGGGGTTTTTTCTGTTTCTCTACATCCTAAAGAATAGATCTTCGTGGATTTTGTTTTATTCTGATAGATTTCGGATTTTTGGTACATTTGGGAGTACAGAAAAAAGTTTGAAAAAGTTTGAAAAAGTTAGTTTTACGAATAACTTGAAACAACGGCGTCCTCTGAGGTTCCAAGGGGTTTTTTCTGTTTCTCTACATCCTAAAGAATAGATCTATCGTGGATTTTGTTTTATTCTGACAGATTTGGATTTTTGGTACATTTGGGAGTACAGAAAAAAGTTTGAAAAAGTTTGAAAAAGTTAGTTTTACGAATAACTTGAAACAACGGCGTCCTCTGAG
>JAQIBA010000222.1:0-66747 GCA_028293925.1 Brueelia nebulosa
AAAAATTTCCCGCTAATTCTTTCGCTTTGTATCCATAAACTGCGATATAATATTTATATTGAAAAGCATTAAGCATTTCCTGTAAATTAAGTAATAAGATTTTCCACTCTTACAAGTGTTTACAAACAAAAAGGAAGCAAAGTGATGAAACACGACAAATTGAAAGAAATGAAACGAAGTGAGTCGGTGAGAAAATTTTTATTACCGAGTCATTCCCAAACGACATTTGGCATCCGATGCGAGAGCAAACAAACGCATTAGAGAGTAAAAGTGTTACTAATTAATTTTCCTTTCATTTTAATAAACTACTAATTTTTTCAGTTTCCTGTTAATTTATTAACAGGTTAATAAGGCACTAAACAGATGGACGAATAAAAAATTAATTTAAAACCTCCACCGAATTATAAAAACAATTTAAAAAATAAAAATAAGAGACCAATAATTTGATGAAAAGGATAAACATAATACATTAAAAATGAAAGCACAGCTATGAAAAAAAAAAAAACAAAATTTATATTTTGTCTAAAAATTTATATTAATTAAACAAATAAAGGAAAAATCCTTTCGGACCAACTGATAAAACAAAAGGAAGAACTTTACACAATTTACTAATAACAATAATAATGGTAATAATAATTATTGTTATTACTAATATTATTACTATTATTGTACCAGGTAAACACAACTTTTGGTGCTTCAATAATCAATTTTTCTTTCGGATATGCGATAAAAGTTTTTCTGTGACAATATTTTTATTAATTTTGAAATTTTACTGAAGGATTTACATCAAAACTGAATTATCTCAGAGCAAAGCATCAAAACTGATGATAATCCAAATGGGAGTCATTTAAAAATTTGACTAGAAATTTTTTGTTGAACCCCGAAAATCCTCAACCACCCCCGAGTCATTCTCAAATAGCATACAGCGATCCCGGCTAAATTGGGGTGAGTGTTGAGGACAACCACTTTTATGCCTGAACTGCCACAAAACGAAGTTTGTAATGTTCAAAAAAAATAACGATTGGAAATTATAATTCATCCAATCCCCCATCACAGAAAAAAACTCATCGCATATCTGAATGGGAAAACATTCACTCGGTTATTTTCCCTTATGAGCCGAAAAGCTTTTTTTTTGTTTCCCTGTGTTATTTAAAGTTTGACTTAATTCACAACACTGTAATCCTTTAAAAATATTAAATCCTATGGCACTTAAAGCACTCGTCAATTACATCAAAGTTAATCGATTACAGAAAATCCTTTTGATTTTTTTTTTATGATTTCGTTCTGAAAGGTCCATCTTTAAAAAGGGGGAGGTCAATGTTATCTTAAAATATTAAGATATTAACGGCTGTTGGCGATCAAAATGCCCCTATCGGGCGATAACGCCCACCCTTATTACAGCACTGTGTTTCGCCTGAAACAGGCATTTATGAGGAGAGGAATTAACTTAAAACCCAACCGCGTAAGGGTTGTTTTGCCCATTTCAAGCGTGAGGACGACATAAAGAAAAAGCGAATCGCGAGCAGATGAGTACTGCTGCAGTCAAAGATTAAAAAAAAAGCAACGCCTGAATATGAGAACCCATTACCCGTATATCCACAATTTTCGACCCAAAGTTGGAAAAGGAAAGCTAACAACTGAAGAGATAGAAAATAGCTGTCTTTTGTCAATTTAAAAATTAAAAACTCTAGGGAGGTTCGTAATTGTATCCATTCCCCCGTCCCGGGGTTGTTTAGGGGATGAAAACTCGCGTGTTTTCATTTAATTTAGTTGATCCAACTAAATTTTCTTTTTAAATAAATACAGACTCTAGCATTTCCTTGTGTTTTGTACAAATCAGACCGGAACGGAACAAACCGACAATAGTTTTTGTACTCTGAGAGAGAAACTCAAACAACGCCATATGTCTTTTGTCACGTGGACTTCTCCGAATATCCGGCAAAGCCCCCACGTGAGGCAAATGTCTCATTTCCACTCATTTTTAAATCCAACTCACATTTTCCAGGAAAAACCACAACGAATAGCTTCCCGGGAGGGAAATCACGGGGCAGTTTTACTAAAAAAAAAAATCAGAAAGAATCCGCCCTTTAAGGTATGTCACAAACTTGAAACAAAAACATCTGTGTTGAATGGTGACCACATATGGGGGTTATTCTCCCCCAAGGGAGAATACACTTTAAAGGTACGAAATGAGAGGGCGAACCATAGAGTGTGAAACAGACTGGAGGCGATCACGGGGTCCTCATTTCCCCACGAGCGATGGGTGCGGGTCTTACGTGATTCCGTTCGGAGATGACCGCAAGAGGTCATCGTAATGGGCCGCAATGTCACGAAAGACACGAATGACGTATTAACATATTCAATTTCTTTCTCTCTCGGGGGGGAAAAAAACATACAGCCGACTTTTACACAAATTCAACTCGGGAAATTTGTTTCGGACCAAAGCCGTTAAAATGGTTATTTTTTTTTAAAGATGGCCGTTAATAATTTCATAAAATTTAAATAGAAAATTGGACTGTAACATTTCCATAGATCTAACGAGTATTTACAGTGAGCCGATGGCTCTTCAACATAAAATTAAAAAAAAAAAAAAAGAAATTTCATTTCTACATTTAACAAAATTGAATTCTTTGTAACTGAAATTCGGTAAACAATCAATTATAACTACTAATAACTTCACGCAAAAACGTTCGCTTCACTCTCTATAAAAACGTCTTTGGCAGTGACAATTCACTTTTTTCTTTTTTGGGGGTTTTTTTCCTTTTTCTTTTCTTCTTTTTATAATAGTAACAACTACTCTTTTTAATGTGCCTTTAATTTTGCACTTAAATGCGAAAAAATTTTTTGTACATTAAAAAAATCTGTTTCATTCCTTTTTTCTTTTCTTTTATGCTACGATAATAATATTTCCCTTCGGCGAAAGGAAATCGGACTAAAAGTTACACTTGGGGGGGGATACACGTCGCTATACTTTCTGAGGCAAGTGCTCCTGATCGAGTTCTTGTTCTTGTTCCTGTTGCTGAATGGCGACGGCTGCTTCCACGAGGAGGTACAAGCACTTGAACTTGTCTTTGTCCTCGCTTTCCTCGGGGGGCGTCGGAGGGGGCGTTTGATCCGAATGGGAGAAGTCTTTTTTATATGCGGCCGATAACTGAGACTTGATGGCGTGAGCTGGTGGGGGGTGGTTTGAGGGTTGATGGGTTGCTTGAGGAGACCAGTGATTCCGGCGGTTGCTAAACGTGTCACCGGGCGAATCCCTAAAATATCAACAACAAAAAAATTATTTTTTTCCTCTATATTTATAACTAATCAGTATATAAATTATATATTATGAAGGAGATGTCGCAGTTAACAAAACAAGTGATACTCGCAGTTAACCTGTTTTAAATTAATTAATTACAACGATAAAAATAATTACGGTTAATTTCGCACTTTTTCCGGAAATGCCCCATTTTACAATTTAAATAAAATTCCAGCTGAACGATGGGCTTATTTCTTTTCCTTATCTTATGCCGAAAGACACTTTGAGGTTTGAAATATCGCTCTTCAGATCTCTACACATGTCAAATTCATCTTACCGATTAAGTCTTATTTTGAAAAATGTACCGATTAATCTTATCTTCATTGCTGCGATATTTATCTGCATGCATTTAACCCAATTAAATAAAATTTAAAGAGGAAACCCGAGAAAATGCTTTCCGTTCGTTTGATCGAATGTAGAATTTTGAAAATGACTTCGTCGGGGCGGAGAATTTGCCGACTCGCCTCAGTCTCATACGGGGATGAAAAGAACGAAAACTGAAAAAGAAAGCTGCCGTGGAAGATTGATTAGGGGAAGGACACGGTCGGATCAACCCTTACAGCGGGACGTGACTCGCGCTACTATCAAAACCGAGTGGCCCACTCGAGAGACAAAGGCCAATTTTCATAATTCTAACCGAACCGAAAACTCGTTTTCATAGAAAAGCAATTTTTCTAACGAGTTGTCAAGTTGCTTCTCTTCTTCGACTGTTTACACTCTCTGGGCTCTTGTTTACGGGAAATGTTTACCTTTTGTTGTTTGGATGTGCGACGCAATCCTTCCCGCACCCGTAACTGCACACGATAACACTTTGCCAAGGCTGACGGGCCTCCTCCTCGCTCGGAGAACTGCTCTCGTAGTCCTCCTCACTTCCATAAATAATACTTTGGGAACCTGGAGGAGAGAAAGAGAGAGAGAGAGAGGGGTTCAGTCGGGCGTTCTCCCGTCTCACCACTCGCTGGACACGTCCGCCCACCTCTGTCGTCGTAGTCCTGGTCCAGCAGAAGACGATGACTGGAGTCGTGATCTGCCCCGATGACTTCGTCCAGAGGTTGAGCGTTGGCCTCGCTCGACCACAAGGCCGCCGAAGATTTTGTCCTCGAATTGTAGGCACCAGAGGTAACAGGAGTTCCGTGAGATTGATATGTCGGACTGGAAGACATTTTCTTTCCTCTCCGGGATATCGTGTAGTGCTGAGGGTCGTGACCCTCCCTTCTGATCATTTCCGGTAATATCCGACGCCTCGCGTTTATGAACCAATTACAAACCTAAAAGTGTCATTTCCAGATTGAGAATCCTCGCTCGAATTAGCCAAGTCGGGAACTGACTGCTGCCTCTTCGCCCGGCCAATGAAAAAGCCCGCAACTTAATGCGTGGTTATCACGAATGAGCAATATTTCTGTCAGTTGGATTGCTTGATCTTTGAGCGGGAGATATTTCTGCGGGCCGAAGAAGGAATTTCGGACAGAAAATAAACGGGGAAAGCTGAATGAAGAGCTCCGTTTCGGTGAAACGGGGGGAAAAGCAATCAAACTGTGATTTGACTTTTAATACATACAAAAAAACTGAGGTTTTACTTGAAAGCAAAAAATAACTAAAAATAGGCGGATATTTTTGAAACTGGGCCAACAAAGGAAAACAAAAGCTGAAACGCTGTTACATAATGCTCTTTCATTGCGTCGCGAAGACTTGCAGTCGTCGTCCCCCTCCCCCCCACACAAAGGGGCGGCGGCCCCACTCACCTGAAGTACTGTGAGATTTGCTTCCTGAGACAGAGTCAGCTTTTCAGCATCGTTTGGATAAGCATTGTACCTGTGCTCGTATAACCACCGCTTCAATATTTTCACAGAATGTTTTGGTAAATTCCCTCTCCGCTTCCTTATCGCCGTGCTTTGCATTTGTTTCGTCCGCGAACTGGACAACCTGTCATCGTGTTCTGGATCCGAACCCGAATCCGGATCATCTGTGCTGCTGCTGGTGGATGGGAACCTGTCTCGACCTAAAAAACACAACCGTTTTCGCTTGGAAACATGTCTTAACTGAAAACCATCAATACTCAAAATCATATTTTAATTAATTAAAATTGGGGAAAGCGGTCGGGATGAAACATGAAAACGTCCTCCCGAGCGGGGAGAGCAGCAAATCAGATCGAAAGCCCTTTTTTTGTTGGTTTGACAAATGAGATTTGGCAGTGAAGAAAGGGGCAAATGTTTCGGCCCTGGATTGTTCCAATGTAAAGACCCAGGTAGTCTCCGAAGTTTATTTTCGTCACGCTTTGGGTCGAAAGTTCAAAAATCTAATCGGCTTTCAAAGCGGTGGCCCGCCGCTTCCAAAAGTCTTTTTTATTGTTTTATACACGAGCACTTCCCTTCTGTTCTCCCATGACAACCGACATATATATTCTCTTGTGTGTTTTCTTTCGAATTTTTTGCCAATGGGACCGCTGCCGCAACCTTGTTAAAGCAATCTTCCTCATATTTTACTTTAACCAGACCGTTATAATTGATGGGATTCGATTAAGACTGCTTAATTTTTATTATGTTTTAAAAATAACGAGTTTGACACTCTTTTTTATTGTTCTTTATAACTTCTTTTGAACTTCTGATGATATTATTTTTTATATAACTGAGAGGTGTTTGCAAGACAATCGACTGTACATAGGAACTCAATCCTTTCAAATTCCTCCACACGTCTTTTCCATTTTCATATCTTTCCATTCATTCTCACCCATCCATTGTTTATTACCCCGTTCTCTGTCGTCCACAGAATGTCGCAACAAAATGTACGTTACACTTCTGTCAAACTCTCTCTCTTAATTTCAGTTCCCTCCGAAAACATCATTTATTTAGTTTAGGTCGACACATTTTAAAACCACCTTCTGATGTCCCCGCCAAACATACAATGAAATCAATCATCTCCATACAGTACTCAAGGGAAAACCACGCTTAAAATAAGCAGGTCGCCCTGTCACTGAATTTAGTTGGAAGGGTACACGAAAAACAAAAAAAAAAAGAATTGATACCACATCACGTGGCTGACAATCTCCGCACCTTTCCGCGGTTCCCCCCAAAAGAAAATGGATTAGAAATGAAGAATCTTGTCAGACGTTTTTTGGCACATAAAATTTGTCACACATTAACCAATTAAATTCATTTGGGGCCGGGGCCCGGTGGGCGTTTGAAGTCACATTATTGATCCTCATCCCTTTCTCCGACCGCGTGAAATAAATAATTAACGGGAGTAAATGATTATTTGAAAAACGGAAAGGAGCCGATAAAAGAAAAAGGTTTGTTAATGAACGTATGGGAATTGTTCGGGGCAGGAAACGAGGAATGCAATTGAACAAAAATAAAATGCCCTTTACTAATCTCATTCGTCTGCCGATTTGCTGCCAAAGTCTTTCGCTGCCAAACTTTTTCAGTTTCATCATTCCCAAATGATTCATGCAAATTTAATGGGATTTTTTCAGTTCCGCATAAGAACCGACTTCCACGAGTTTCGAACCTTTTTTTGACGCGATCGAAACACAGTTTGGGAGAGGGTCGTTTTCACCTGCTCTCCCTTTTTGCAAAAAAATAATTAATGAGCTCTTGGGACTAATATTCACGACTGGACAGTTCAGATTTGTAAGGAACTGATCTACAAAGTAAACGGAACCAACAATCCGAATACAATCGAACTATCGTCTTTTTTGTACCTTTTGTATTCTATAACGAACTATTACAATTTCAAAGCTTTCAAAGGTTAACTAAATAAAGGAATACACTGTTTTATACTTTCAGTAGAATATCATACCGCAAAAAGCCCCCAAAAAATCCTTTAAGTACATAAATATTTTAAAACGACGTTTAAATATCTTAATTAAATAAAAATTAATTTTCTCATTACAAAAAAATACTGTAAACTCGGCTTCTTATAAAAGTTGACAATAAAATACACAAAAATTACAACGTTGTGTTTCCGTAAAAGTTTCAACAGAAGGGTTGAATTGCAATAATATTGGAACGGACAAGCGATCTTAATTTTCAATCCGAACTTAATTCAGCTTCAAATCATCGCTTAATAGAAACAAAAACAAACGCACATTCATGAAACTCATCGGGGGGAAAAGAAAGGTATAAATTTCGAAACAGGTCACGAAAGAATTCCATTCTTCCCCCAATAAAAATGTAAAACTTTTCCATTGACATTTCAACGTCTTTTCCTCTCAGTGGGAAAGAATTTCTCAATGTTTGGCGGCGCTGCGGGGAAACCACCCCTTCGTTTCCATCGAATCAAGGGTGTCTAGGATTGGGGGGGGGGGGGGGAACACCAAATGCACAACTCAGTGTGGGTTTTTGATTTTGCTTTCCGCCATTTCTACCTCTTTCTTGTCACGAGACAATGGCGTTTCAATCACAGCTCGCCTCCATCAGTCAAATGTAGTTCGCGGGCTCTTCCTACGCGGTTTGCGCTTTCCCGTAGGCGTTTCTAATACATCCATTACTTTCTTTTGCTAATTCGCAACTGCTTCCGGCTGGGTTATTTTTACTCTTTCTCTCTCTTTTTCTCCTGCGTCACATTTCCCCAAAAGTTTTCTTCCGAGCCATATTTCCGACTTCGATTACTGTTTATGGTGATTCATTCGGGTGACTCCGACGTCACGCCTCCCCTTTTTTTTTCCCCCAGCGAGATCATTTCTGACACTTTCGAATTGCCGACGCCGATTTCTTTTCTCATGGTTCCGGCCAGTGCTTTGATATAATATTTGGAAATATCATGATTTCTTTGAAACTTGGCAAAAATGCAAAGTTTTTATCACCCTCGCGATATTCGCACGTAAGACGTTAATGCTATAAATGAATCGGGAGGCATAAAAAAATTTATATCATCGTAAATTGTACTGAGTGAATTTTCATTAAGACATTTTCTAAAATCCAGAATTAGAACATCGAATATTTGACGCGAAGCATTAAGACAAAAAGAGCGGTAGTCCTCGAGTACTCGTGTCTGTTTTCATTATCTTAGAATTCTACAAGAACCTGAACCGAAACATGCACTTAAAGGTATAAGTATCGAAGAGGGATTAGAGAACATATACACACCGCTAATAAAATCACTCTGCTCAATATCCAATCGCCTCACTTCTATGAAACAAAACGTAAAAAAGAACGGAAAGCGGTAGCAGGTTCACTCAAAACCTCGTTACATCCATTACCTTTTATCAGCAGTGACAACCTTCAAGTGCAAATGATAAAAAAAAAGTAAACTGCTTTAACTTCCAGGATCGTAAATCATAAAACTTAATCGCGAGGCAGCAGTCGGTGTTATAAAAAGTGTAATCAGAGCACAAAACGGTCGTTCAAATTGCCAGGAGACCTTACGAAGCTTTGGTCTGTCTTTTCCTCGGGCGCCACCGTAGGAACTGAGGAAACATACTCGAAAAGTGTTATCCTGACTCATTAAAACCTCATAAAAACGAAGGTTTCCTATAAAATAAACCTTAAACTGGACTGGAAACATTTCCTATTTCGCTATGTAACCGAAGCAGACATAATTTTCGGATATTTATGTCATGTAGTAGTTCACCTTTGTCATGTCTGAAGATTCTGAATACGACGGAGAAAGCTGTAAGCACTATTAACCCCGAATTTTTTTTCAAAAACCCACCCACCAAATAATTCTACACTTTTATAATTTTTCACAGTTACCCGAATTTTACTTTGTATCTTCCATATTTTGTCTGAAACTGGATTGACGAGAGTGAAAATTGTAAAACACTGCCACCGAAGTTTGCTTCTAAACAAACTACAGTCTGATGGACGGAAAACGGAAGGCGGAGTTCCACGGGGAAGAAAATCCAATGACAAAGGACTCCGCGAGTTTCCATTTAGACGGAAATTAAATTTCCTTTTGTTCAAACTGTGTATTCTTTAATGATATGTGTTCTGATATCAATACGGTTTCGGTTTCTATTCGAAATAGGAAAGACCACTACGTCGTGATTTCCCTGAGATTAGTTCGGGAAACCTCCGAAGAAATTTCACTTCTTAAAACCTGCACAAATATCTGAGTGTTCGCGATGAACTTTGAAAACATATTTATAGCGCAAGGTCAAATACCAAATTATCCAGAAGTACGTTCTAAATTTCCTCTTGTTCGTACTTATACAGGTGGAAAACATTTTCGGAAACTTCTGCCTCCACTTTCAAAGGGCACTCATTGTTGAATTTCGAGTGAAGACAAAAACTCGATCAAGGCATTTCCGAAGTAGCATTAAAAAACCCAACGGTCTGCGAGGAAATCATTTTAAATTACAAAACCTGCTTTGGTTTCGTAAACACGTACCCATGACAGATGCTGTTTTGTGTGACATTTTTTACTCTCTGAAGGACATCTCAACTTGTTTTCAAACACTTGCATCTTTTTCCTATTTCCTCCGTGAAATTTCAAACGTTCATTCACGACGAAAATGACTGCCACGTGGTTTTCATTTCGAGCCGCCGCAAAAGAGTTTTCGTTTGATAAAAAAAAGTTGACCTACTCAGAACGCGTTTCCTTATTCCCGACCGCACGGGAATCGGTTGACCTCTGGGGAAAAATTACGTCGAAAACCGCGGACACCTTCCTGAGGGATAATTTAGACGCGGACAATCGCTAATTAGTGAAATTTCAAGGAACCTTGACTTTTCGATCCGACTTCTGCGACGGAACATCGTTTCGCCACGTGCTTTTCCCAACCAGCTTTGGTCGTCGTAAAAAGTCCCTCAGTTCATACAAAATCGTTCGCAGTTAATTATATCATTTACATTACATCCTAATTAGACTGAAACAATGTCTAAACCTGACAACAAACTTAGAATTCATTTTACATTATGATTAAATGTTAATTTAAATATGTCCAGTGAGAAAAAAATGTTTAGGAGCCATCGAATTCTTTCTCGAGGCGAAAGGCCTCACTGGAAAGTTAAAGAATTGCATGTTGGGAACTTTGTGGTTTTCTAATAATGACTGAACGAAACGCTAAAAGCTCATTCCGTTAATTTGAATTATTTTAAGATTATTCATTTGCGCTCTTTCGCGGTGCGAATGTGTCAGTCCTTAAATGGTGTTATTATACCTTTAAACTCAAGAATGAATGGAGAAAACAAAAACCGAAGATGGTTAGATTACAACTTACGCTGCAGAAGGTTTTTTCTTTGTAATATCTTCCACATCAACGTAAGTTAAGACAGAGAAGAAAGACTTGTGAAGATTAAATGAGTTTATCTTATTATTGAACGATCTGATGAAATGATACCGTTGGATTTTCTTAATGCATCTACTTCATTTTCACAACTTGTGCCGTAATTGAGTTATATTTTATGAAGATTCTCATAAAACTTATAAACTTCTTTTGCCTAAACTTAAAACTTAATACAAAACCTTTTTCCAAAAGAATAATTAAAAGTTATTTACAAATTTTTGTAATAATAAGTTTACATATACTTTATTATATGATTAATTTTATTATATTATAATAATTTTATTACGTTTAATCTCCACCGAATTTATAATAATATGAGCAACTCACAAAATAATTGGCCAATTATTTTATCACAAAATAATCTCACATACAGTTAAACAAAAAAGTCTACTGATTATTTTAAATCCGAAATCATCAAATGAAAAAAAAATTTTAAATATCATCATTAATTAACTGCCGCGATAATCAAAGTTGGGCAATTAGTGAATTCTTTTACGGGATAAAAAAAAACTTGTGCTTTTTGACCGCATGCAAAATTTCTCTCAATCAACTCAAAGGAGGAATAAAAAAAATACATCGGTTGACTTTCAAATATAACCAAATTGTGACCGCCCACACGGGGAAAATTAAAATAAATTCCTCGGCCGAGATTGGTAATCGTGCGAAAAGATTTCTGGAATCTTTTTTGACTGTTCATTCGTGAGCAAATGAAAATATACGGACAAAACTTTCGACTTCGGTAAATACTTAAAGAAATGCGTTGAGTAAACAGTGAAATTCCACGGGAAGTGATTTCTATGAGAATAAAAATAAACGAAAAGCTCAAAGGCTTCGATTTAATCGGCTGGACGATTAATTTTCTGAATAAAAAAAAAAGAAAGAAAAAATACAAAGTTTCATGGAGTCGGTCCCGAAAAAGCTGATAAACTTTCCTTTGAATGTCCATTGACACATGTCTCCAAGCAAAGTCATCCATTGCCTGGTGAATGCAATGAGAAGTCTTTCGTTGGAGATATTAAGATGCAGCCAAGAGAGCCATAAATTAATATTAAATGTCATCTGTTTGGGTCAGAGACAAAGAAATCAAATGATTGTGGTGATCTTGACATTATAACTTTTCGCCTTCGAGTGCTTTTTCCCTCCCTCCTCTCCTTATATTAATTGTCTGAATATTCTATTGCTCATTTTTATCATTTTGGAGTTTCTCACAATTACGTTTTCAATTTGCCCCCTCCCCTCCCTCCCCTCTTTGAATCTTTCGATAAAGCTGATGAAAATTATTAACTTTTCAAACGTTTTAATCTTTTATCTCTCACTAATGATTGAATGTATGGGTGTATTTTCTCATTGCCAACTGTAAAAATAGTTCCTCAAAGAAATCGATTCCACTTGTAGTTTGTGAACCCTGACCTTGTTGCTAACTGAATTAGTCTTTAAGTTTTTTTTTTGATTTATTGAAAACCATCGACATTCCAATACGAAAAGCAAAAACCAACGGAAATGGAAAATATAAATTAATCGAATTAACCGAATAAGTTAATTCCATACGAGGGATATATTTCAAGGACTACACTTCCGAACCAACAAAAGGTACCTTTGCTAAGCGTTCGTCCCATTGCAGACGAATTAGTGCAAGCTCCGCATTCGTAGTCATTCAATATTCCTCTATTAGAGAGGTTTTATTATCAATAATACCTAAAAACTGATTAACAATAAAAATAATTTAAAAAATTGCCACGCTAAATAAATTCTATTAAATTTGATTTATCACGCATTAGTTAACAAGAAAAAACGCTTCCGTCGCACAAATTAAACGAAGTCCATGTTAGTGGGTTTCTTATTTCGTGAGATTCGTTTATTAAATGGTTTTGTTTGAGTTTTTAATTAGCATAGGCTCATAACAATTAACACTCCTTTCTTGTGAAGCTCAGGTGCGTTTGGCGGACAACTCGTACATGCTTTACTTTGATCCGTCTCTCATGTCTCCTTTTCATGACTCGAAAACCCTTAAGACCCTCGTAACGACCGGAAATGCCGGATTTATTGGCGACTGGAGAAAGAACATCAGAGCAGGAGGTCATTCACTACCTCGGACCCTTTTTCATGTCTTGGCCAAAGCGAATTTTTCACGATTTCGAGTGAGCGATCGCCTTATTAAGAAGAGCACCATCAATCTATTCCCGCAATATTCGGGAAACTTTGGCCATTCTATTCCAGAATGCTGTTTTATCAAACTACCGCTTGCCTTAACCTGTTCTGTACTTGCTTTAATTTTTTTAACCTCAATGTATCTGTCTCATATGTCAATAGGAGGGATAACTGTTATTGCACTCAACAATCCGTGTTCGAGTCCTGCCGGAATTTCCCAACAAGTTAAGAAAAAAATTGTTTAAATTGTTTGCCTCGAATCCCAGTTCTAATTTTGAATTTATGTTTTCATTCTTAAGAAATAACTTCCGCGAAAAACGAAGAAATTTTTCGGACATCAAATATTTACCGTAACTTATTAAGACAAACTTTTACGATCAGTCAAAAAAGAAGAAATTAAATAGATGCAAAGTGACAGGTTCACTGCATGAGGGTTCAAAATTTCACAGGTACCGAAGATCCAGATACCTTTAGTGTTTCTTCTGCTGTACAGAAAAGAGCCTTCTTCCCTGGGTTTTGGCCGGGGTCTGAATCCCAGAGAAGACTCGAGCCCTGGGGATAATATAGCCGGAGCCCACACCTCCGCATATCGCGCAAAATGCAAGGAAAATTTTTATCCAGCTGTTTGGCTTTTTGGACCCGATCCAAAAATCTGACAGGCGGGAATGCCAAAAAATATAAATTCTTTTTTACCAGAAAGAAGATGGATCCTTTGATTATTTGCAAGGAGTCAAAACATTTCCAATAAGTCCGACTTCTTATTGACTCCCCCACGTCCGACCGTTAGGAAATTTACTTTTATAGTCCCATCACCCTTTCATCTGATATTCGAGCTCCTCGGGATTGACAAAACTTGACAAAGCTTCACCTCACGCTAAATGTGATTCGCTCATTTTGATCATTTCAGAGGTTCAACGAGAATTCGAACTTCGTGTAAAATCCACTTCCTGGCAGAATAGAAGTTTCTATGACTGGAGAGTCTAAATTAATACAAAGTTTTATAAAAACCCCGAATTCCCAAAAACACATTAGGAGAGGGTGATGTCAACAGAAAGTTGAATGGTCAAAACAACTGTGCCCACAAAAAAAATTTTCAAAATTCACTTTCATATCTTACCCATTTTGGAAAAACACTATTCACTTCCGGCAATCATATTCACCTGAAAGAAACAAGAGAACAAGTTGAAAAACAAATTTATACGCGGGAAAGCGGAACAAAAATTCCCGACGTTTCATTTTTCGAAGATATATCTTTAACAGGTGCGTGAAATGTTTGGATGCCACCCTGGCAAAACGCAACTGAAACCAATTTCTCATTTTTGTGGCCCGAGAGCTCAAAATTTCAAAATACTTGGAATCGAATTATGAGGACTTGGACACGACTCCGTTCCATTCGGATAAATAAAAAAGACCCCTCGTATAAAATTTAAATAATCGAAACAATTCATTTCCTTTTTTTTTTTTTCGAACGCACTTCGTCGGAGTCAAAAGTTAGGGACGAATGATAATCTTTTAAACCTGACCTCTTTCCCCAAAACTCTGTGTTTTCGATAAGGGGTTTTCGACAAGGTCATGGAAATAAATTCACAAAAGCGGCGGTATCGATTCATAATTACTCCGGTGCTTCCCCCCCCCCCCTTTTCTTTCCATTTACAAGAGTTAGGTTAGTGGTGTCAAGTTTTAGAATTTCTTTCACGAATGTGCCTCTCTATAGATCAATTGCTAATAACATAAAAATACAAAGAAAAAAAACCAAATAATAAATTAAAGAGAAAATAAAAATAACCCCATAAAATAAAATAAAAACATACACATTAGAGTTATAGCACTTTTTAATTTATTTTGAAGAAATCAGGGCTACGCGAAGGCCAGTTTCAATTCTATATATTTTTATAAAATATTGCTTACAACAAAATAAATTTATGAAGAGAATTAAGAAACGGGAAATAGAAATTATAATTAATGATAACTTTTATTCGGTTTCCTTATTCCCCTTATTACCAATATTAAGTGGTACATACGGATTCCCTTCCTCCTCCCGTATTAGAATGTAAGTGACTGTCAAAGCCGACCATAAATTACCAATTTCCCTTCTCGGACGTAAATATAAAAATTTAATTTCCTATTAATGCTCCATCAAACGTATTCATTATAGGTGGCCGTGACACTGCTGCCGGTACGGTGCAAGGGCATTCGCCCACATCCTGTTTGGGGTGGGAGGGCGAAACTGGAGAAAGCCCAAAACGGTGTCGAAACAATTCCATGCCGACGAATTCGTTAAAACCCCGAGATAATTAATTTTTTTTCATTCAGAACGAGACGTCGGGGATTTTGACGAACGTCGACGTTTTCGGGAGAGAGAGCAAACGCACGGAGAGAATCAACGATTAAGTCCTCCTCCATCTTTGAAATCAGCTGATTTCAAACGAACAAAAAGCTTTTCTCGACAGGTATTTGGATATCGAGAATTATGTGAAACCTTATCTGGATTTCCCCCGTCCCGGGGTTGATGACTGGTCAGTCTGACGAACTAAAACCGACAATTACGAAAAAAAAAATTCAACCAAATCATTTGAATTAATCCTGCAAGAATTTTTGCACATTGGATCTGAATTTCGGGTTGGGCACTGCTGCATGCACTCTATAAGACCGAAACGAGTTCCATCTTTGTCTGCCTTATTATGAGGTGACATATTTGGAAGAAGTTGCAAATAATTCTCGAGTTTAGTAGCCCGCCAAATGAATGGGGATTTGACATGATTATGCAAATTTTATATTCACTCGATCAATTTCCTGTTGGCTGAGAGTTTGTCTGCTCGAATTTAAATAAAGAAATTACGATACATTTACTTTTTTACTGCCTCCTCCATTGCATCCCAAATATACCGAGAAACAGACTATTCTCTTTAATAAATGTCTAATTTTACAAAAAAAAGTTAAAGAAAAAATTGCAATGCTATAACATAAATTTAAGACAATTAAAAATAGAAGAATCAGCAGTTTAGAATGCACTAATGAAAAATGATTTAGAAGAGAGCAGTGAAAAGAGAAAGGTGTGAGATACGAAAAGAAAACTTTTGGGTGCAAATAAGATACTGAGAGAACAAATATAGTTGATAGTACAATAGTAGAGAGTATGTAGTAGATAGTATAATATCAGATAGTACAATAAATAGAGAGTATGAACCTTTGTATTAAAACAAATTTATACTCGAATGAAAATAAGTTTTTCATTTATATGATAGGATGGGTTATCTTATACTCGAAGAGTTATGTTTCAGCTCAGGATTTACATCCAAAAGGTTTACCTTTTCCCCAAAGCCTACAATCAATATTGCCCCATACAAAAAGGCACTGAATCTACAACCAAAAACTACAATTTAGGAGGAACCATAAAAGCGCAAATGAATTAAATTCTGACCTCTCATTTTTCTTCGGAAGTAACTTAAGTTACAAAGACTTACGATAGGCTAAAAAAAAAGCGGTGCAAAGATCAAAATAATTTGCCTCACACACTTCTTATCGTAACTCCCCTTTAATCTTTCAAATTACGTCAGATATAGCACCCCCACCCCCGTAGCAACTAACATTCTTCTCTCATTCAAAAACAATCCAATGAATATGTATCATATTCTTCATAATCTTAATTACAAAGCAAGGTCATTAAAAAAATATGACGCTATTTTTTAAAATTTATTCTGCCGACAACTGCGTTTCCTTAAGTATTTTTTCGGCATGAACAAATACTGTCATTTTTCTTTTTCGATTTCAAATCATTTTCTTCATTTAAGAAAATTTTTTCCAACACACAATTAAGTAAATTTTTTTGTAGGAGCTACATATTAGAGCTTCCTCCGATCCAATACCCCAAAATCAAGGCAGTGATTAATCAAAACTGAAAAACACGAGAATATTAGAAAAGAAAAAAAATAATTCGATACCTTTTCAATGCAAAATGCCACGCACTGACGGTGAAAAATTCGCTCTTTTTCCTTCGCCAACTACCAAATAAGTGTGGCCGGTTTGGCATTTGTACCGATTTGGAAGGGTGATTGAACCCTCCCCCCGGGGGCTCAATAACAGGTAGCAATGCTTCACTTACGCGATCGGACGCAATGCCACTTTTAAGGGCCCCGTTTCGATTTAAAAACGGATGACGGAGTCAAAACAAAAATTACAACCGATCGATAAAGAGAGGAGATAAATTCAAAAGAGGAATTTTCGAATTTTTATAACTGAATAACTCATTTCAAGGTTCTCGAATGAGGTATATCAATTGAAATTCAGAGCAAGTGCTCCGACATGGATGGAGAAAGTTAGAAATTACGCGAATGGGGGGCAGGTCTGCTTTTTTTTTTTCAAACTGCCCTTAGGGCGACCAGACTGGCATTAAATTAGGAAATTTTTTCCAAATAAGACCCAATTAAATTTTTTAAGACCGGTACAGAATAAAAAAAACTCACTGCTTAAAAAGTTTTGTATTTTTAAATGAGAGCCTATTTAAAGTAAGCCAACCAAACAGTAAAACTGAGTCCGAAAAGCGCATTTTGCACACCCGCAAACATCTAAAACCAATTAAAAAAAATTGAACTGAGATTTAAGTTCAGGATAATTTTTTGTTTTTCCTTTAAAATGGGTGTTTTTTGATGGAATAAGCACTTAAAAGGGGATGGACCATACGTGAAAGCCTGACGTTTAATAAACAACCCAAAATTACCCCTGACAGAGATGAACACGGCTTTTAGAATAAGATCAAATGTGCTTCCTTTATACATTGAAGAGGGGAAAAGGGGAATGAGGTGGGAACATGTGTACATGAATTGCAAAAGCATGATAAGCTCGGGAGCTGCACTTGCACCGGAGTTAAATCACGGGACATAATGCAAAGCGAGGGTAGAGACAGAACAATGTTCATGGTGAACACGTGCGTCATTGTGCTTCATATAAACTTATTGCTAGAAGCCGTGAGATCGTGAAAAAAGATTTTTATAAAAGAATCTCATTTAAAATTGAGAAATTAAAAATTCCGTTTTTCAGAACGAAAATGAGCAATTTTTTCGATTTCCTGTTCCCCGGTTTTCCAAAAAGAAAAACTTTTAACAATGAACTGTCGCTATCAAATATCATTTTAAATGGTCGGTATAAACCACAACTCAGTTTTTCATTTTACAGTATGTTTTAAAAAGTATCACTCGCCCAACTTTTATCTAAAGGAACACTGTACAGTATTAAATATAAAAACAATTTAAATGATATCAACAACTATAATTAATTATATTACATTCAAAGTATAACTTTAAACCCCGTATGTATATAAGGAAAAAATCGAGTCCGATTGACCCGTTCTGATATGAACAACAATTCTAAAAAAACTTCCTCCTTTTTTTTTTTCGATAAATCTGAATTTGAGTAACTTTTTGCCTTTATATTTTCGTTTGTCGCTTACGTCGGCGCCGTGAAAGAAAAACAAAAAACACAAAAAGCTTTTGTCAATATTCATTAACGAAAACGAGCTCGGCTGTAAAACGAAACTACGATCTATTTTCGAATGCTTGACTAATTAAGACTTTCTTATTAATTGTTTTAGGAATTGTTAAACTCTGATTTACACAAGTGGTAACTATTTAATTTGGAATAATTAAAAGAGTTGTTATACTGTCCTGGAATAAATCACTTTTCTTATCCTTCGAGATAAGAGCGCGTGATGAAGTTCTTCCCCCCCCTCAATTGTCAACAGACCCTCATTTTCAAAAACAAACGGGTTAATTCCTTTGCCAACGCCTGTTTTAGAATAAGGATTGAAAATCCACCTGTACATTTACAAAGTTAGTCTTCAAAATATATTTCGTTCTAAAAGTAAGCGGTTGTAATGCTTCAAATTATTTTTTATATTCATTTCGATGATAGTTCATTTAAGCCGCGAGTTTTTTTTTTTCGACTTGATTTTACTGTATATATTGATGACGTATGATTTTGCGAAATAAGGCGGTGTAGGAAACATTATCTCTGTCATAAAGCACGTGGTTTTTGGGTGGTTCGGTAACATTCGGAAATCTTCGGGAATGGCCTAAAACTTGTTTTTTTTTATTATTATTTGTTTTTCCTGTTTTTTTTTGTGACATTTAATAATTAACACATTAAGGGTGGCTTTATTTCAGGTTTTCAAAAATTTACTAATGGAAAGTGTTTTGAAACATAGGAAACGCATTCGTGAATTCGAATTCTATTAAAAAATGAATTACGGAGTTTATTAAAAATGGCGGACTTAAGCGATCACAATTAATTTTTATTTTCTCCTCATTAACTTTTTGACCTTGAGTGCAAAATTTTCTCTCGGGAATTTTTCAAACCCATTTTAAAAAATTGAAAACGACGCGGAGACGATCACGGGACGGACAGAAATTCTACGCTGAATAAAACCATTTAAAAAGTACAAAAGAATATTTGACATGCAAATATTTGGGTTATCGGTGAATTTAACATATGCGACACGTGTCATTTTAATGCGGATGTTCAGTATTTATGTCGCATAATAAGATAAATATTATTTTTCCTTTGCGACCGTTGCCTAAAGCCATCAACTCTTTTATCGCTGTACTTTTTTTCAAATTAAAATGGTTTTTGGGATTGAGTGCCACAGCTTAGCGTGCATGTGAAAAGATAAGGCTCCTTTCTTTGACAATCAATAGCACTTCAGGAAGAAAACGATCCTCGGATCTGGGTCAAATTTATTATTATATTATTCAGGCTTGGATTCAGAGGTCAAGACTCTGATCTCCGCTAATCCTTTCCAGCGTTTTTCAAAAAAAATTAAAAACGGACCCTCCCCCGTGGGTCAGAACACTGAAAACTCACAGTATGGTCTCGTGCAATATCCCAGAGGCCAACACGGCATGATTGACGAATGTTCTTTTATTACACTTCCTGCACCTTCAGCTGCACTAACAAATCAATCACATTTTGGCATGAATTTCCACTTAAACCAGCGCAAACATGTCCGCGCGATAGAATTTGAAGTCGCAAGCAAGGACCCCCCCAATGATTTATATTATTAAGTCGTTAAACGAAGCGTGAGTATTAGCATCGTGTTGTAAGGGACGGGATTAAGAGGTGTTTGATGAAGATGAGAACAAGTCCTGATGGTCACCTTCTTTTCAATGAACTTACTGAAAAAAAAAAAAAACAAGCCGACGTTTCGGATGTTTTTAGAACAACTGAAGGATATGTACAATTAAAACATCGCACGAGGAACGCATTCACCGAAATTATTTCTTTTGTAGGAGAATTTTTCCGGGGTCTCGTTTTTGCCCGAAACGAAATTTGGACATTTTTGTGTCAGGAAAAATGAAAGAGAGAACCTTTGAATGTTTTCTGCTGCAATTGGAACAGCAGAGGAGTATTTTTAAATACATTTATCAAGGCAAATGATAACCTTTTGGCATTCCAAGCTCCTGTCATTAATATTCTTCTACCTAATTTCGTTTTCAAGTCAGAAGTTTTCGTTTGCGTGAGCGGGAAATATCGTCACGGATATCAAACATTTCAATTTTGCATTTTACCTTAATCTATTTCACCTCAGTTATTACTGTGCGACTGTCTAAAATGCATATTTTATTCTTATACTTATTTATATTACTTATATTTCAATTATAATTATTTATTTTTTCAATATACCTTTTCCTCTAATATTTAAAGACTGTTAATACTCTTAAACAGTGATGGAGATATAAAAATTTAGTTTGAAAATATGCATCAAGAAAATATCAATAAAATAAGGAAAAAGTTTTGGAGACAAGAAAGTTTCCAACTGAAGTCCCGGGTCGTTACTGAAATACAGTAACAGGAGAAAAAAAAGGAATTTGGCCATTAGAATCCGACGAATTAGGGTTAACTTTAGAGAAATAAAAAGAACCGGACTGTCAAGTCTTCTGACCCAAAATATAAGACGAAGGAAACATTTTTCTTTCCTTCCCATATTCAACTTCTCTTTCGGTTTTACAGTAATTTGTTTTCCTTTTTCGTTTCCCCAATTATTTTTCCGATATGTAAAAATTTTATTAGTTCTTTTTGCCCTTTACATTTTCCTATGCATCCTTTATCTCCTACGCCATTTTGAAATTCTCAATCTTTAAGTATAACAGCGGCCCTCATTATACTCTTTCACGTGAAAGACACCGATTAAAGTGAACAATTAAAACAATCGCATAATAAAACGGACAAAAAATAATCACTATCCATCTTTTTTAATAAAATTTATGTTTTCGGAAGTGGTGAGGATATTTAACTTTTCGCCAGTCCTTAACGCATTATTTTATTTCGGTAAAACCCCGGCGGATGCCCCTCATTAACTCTTTTAGGCGCTTTCATCAATCTTTTCTTCTCTCCCTTCCTCCTCGGTGCTTTTCCATTGTTCATTTTCGAAACCGTCGCATCAATTTTTTACTTATTTTTTGCTATAAAATTCCCTTTGACTAGCGCTTTAATAAATCATCTCGTTGGGTTTTGATTAAATACGACGTCATTAGGAAGTTGTCATAAATTGGACTTCAATTTCAGACAGAAAAATACAAGAGATATGAGATTAAAAGTTCTCTCATGCTTCGAATACAGACCAGCAGAAGTGATCGGATGGGAAAGAACCGTTTAAAAAAACATCGACGAACACTACGAATTAAAAGCAGAATAAATAGGGATGTGATTCAAATTTGTCAAACTCTTTTTATATATTTACTGATAGGAAATTCCATAAGAAATTAAAAATAAAAGTCATACAGTACAGAAAAAATCCGAGTTACTCGAATTTATTCTCTGGAAACTGTCACAAGCAGCAGATAAACACAATAAATATTTTGATTTGGAAAAGCATGAGCACAGCTATTGATAAGCACAGTTTGAATGCTTTAATGACATTTTGACATTCATGACTTTTCCTATTATTTCGTTTCCACCAAACTTTGTTTTCCCCCCAAAAAAAGGTTGCACACTCCCAATAACGCAATAAAATACTGGAATAATTCAAAGAAAAGGGGGTTGAATCCGTCAAAATTTTTTTAAATGTAACCATTCAAGTCATTATCACACTCCTGTATCTACAAACAAATATTTACTTTTGATAACATTTATCAAGTCATATAAAGAAGGCGCCTTACAACTCGTTGAATCTCGAAACCTGCAGTACAGTTATCTCCTTCCTGCAGAATATTATTTAATGAGATTGTGTACAATATAAATAAATCTGATATTTAATTAATGTTACACATATTTTCACATTTTCGCGTCAGATTCTTCGCACTTGTCCCATTTTTTTGTAAGCATTTGAAAAAAATGGCGAAGCAGCGATTTCGGAATTTGAACCTAATTTCAGCAAGTCTTAAATTTTTACTTTAAAAGTGTAATATTGACTTTTGTAGACATTTCTTCTGGAGCGTTCGGATAATAAATTTTTTCACTGAACAGTTTTTAAGCAAAACAATTTTAAAGAAAGTTCCAATCTCAATCAAACGCCAAAGACAAACAAGTCACCCTAAGGAGGTTTCTGAAATAGATTTGGAAAAAAAAAATTTTAAATTCAGGGTGATGAAAGTTATTTTGCACCTGAAAGGTGAACAACCCAAGAAAAATCCTGATACGCCCTATTAGTAATTTTTTTTTAAGAATGAAACAAATTGCACTTCCCTACGTAATAAATAATATATGTCCCTCGGTAATATGGTGTAAACAAAGTCGCCTGTTTTTTTTTTCTGAGAAAAATAAATTAAAGTTCACTTTTTCAATAAAACAAGGCTCGAGTCGAAAGGAACAACTCCCGAGGACCTCGCGACTGTTTTCTTTTATATTGCTCTAAGACGTTAAAATACCGGTAACTTTGATTTGCTAATTATAACTTTTACGTTGTTAAATTAATTTGACGTTTTTAATTAAACCTGAATTCCGACCTTCCCAAAATGTTTCGTCAAAAATATTTCATTCATGCCCCAACGGTGGATACATACTCGGATTTAAACAAATCAACAGGACAATTTCACAGTGTATTACTTAAAAAGCCATTCTACCGGAGACCTCCGTGCTCATCAACATGCATAATTACGCAATCTGACAATTTGGCGGCAGTAAAGAAGCATCACACAGCGAAGTTAATCACGTTTTTATTGCAAAGAATTTATTATTATGAGCCTAAATCTCTTATAAATGTTTCAACAAATGAATTACAAAGGGAACCAGTGACCGCTATTCTTTTGCCTCTTTTATATCCTTTCATCGACGGAGGAATTGACATTAGTATAAAACTTAGTCATTCCGAGGATAATACTGAAGAGACTTAATTACTGCGTAACACTGCTGTGTATTTACAAGGCAGCATTCCTTTGTGAAAACACACCAAAAAGCACTCTCATTGTGGAGATCCGCTGTTTTATAATTTCCTTTTTTTTTGCATTTGCCTTTTGAATCATATCGATATCCGATATTTGACCCTTTTGTCTTGTCCCTGTTCTTGTTCGCCGACAAATATAAACAGAAAAGCCAAGGCCTTCGAGGTTATTTTAGATTCCGCTCTATAACAACCGCTGTCATTTATGTACTATAATATTTCGCCGATGTATATGCTTCAGAGGGATGTCACCTGTCACAGTGAACCGCGGCCATTTTACGTTTCTTTTCTAATTTAGTACAAGGTGCCCTAGCATTAGCATAGTATATAAATATATGTACATCGTTCGGCTTGTGAAAGAGTTTTAAATACTCCTCCTTGAGAAATATTGCGTCGTTATGGTAAAATCATTGAAATTTCGAATAAATTAAAAATACGTCTTCAAAGAGAATTCCTTTGCGCTAACTTTTTAATATCAAACCGCCAGTAAAGACAGAAGAAAGATGAACGATTGTCATGTTTTTTTCAGGATCAAGTAACACAAGGCAGGAGAATGTTGGGGCATTCACAAAAAGTGCATGTCATTCATCGTTAATAAAAACCATGTTGTTCCTTTTTCGCTTTTTTCATTTTTCTCTCTCTTACGTTTAACGTCGTAATTAAAAAAAAAAAACCTGGAGGAAGTTTCCGGTTGGTTTGGAATCTTCAAATAAAATCCTTTTTTTTTTTTAAAACATAACTCTCGCAATTACAGGGACTGCTGAACTGTATTCTTATTCGTCGCTGAATGAGATTTTTATCCCTCGCGCGGAAATACAAAAGATGAGAGTGAAGATGATAATAACCTAATTTAATCAATTTTTTTTCAGAGACAATAAGTTTTCACTTAACTACGATTTCCCTTTAACTGTACTATTTCATACTTTGTAAGTTTCCCCGAAGACCAACGGAATGATTCCACCGAGACCGACCGGAATCAGGTTTCACAGTTGCTTCAAAACACACTTAAAACTCGTTCTCAATTGTTTGTAACGTCATATCTTATTAACATAGGAGAATACCTGTATCCTGCGCAGTGCGACAAATTCCAAATTTAAAAAATAAAAATACTAAAAATGAGCCGTTGGAAAATATGATGTCTTAATGAAACCGGTCCTTAAATTTAAAAACCAAATTCTTTCGGTAAGCGATCGGTTTAATATTATCTTAAATCCATTCTTGAATTTCAAAACAAAGTTTTATTGTAGTTTTCATACGAAGCCTTTTGAAATGCTTAAGCGGTAATAAGTTTCTATTTGCACTCCTTTAGCGAGAGAGAGAAAGCAGCATTACCAGCTAACCGAATTTTAATGACCGGTTATTTCAGACAGAGATCATCCCCATTGGATCGAATCTGAATATTTGTAATCCTTAATATTCATCTTTTTATAAAAGCAACTGTCATTCTCTGCAAAAAAAAAAAATATACCACTTATAAACTTTGTAATTTTTAAAATACGTTTCTTATTCTTCGGTTTCAGCCATGAGGAATATCAGCCCGTTCAAAAATTTTAATGATTTATTAAAACAAACACTCCACCCTGTTTTTTCGAGTGACTTGCTACTGAGGAAATACAAAATGAAGAGAATCAGATAAGGAGGAATTGAAATTTCTCGCCGTGTTCAAATAGAAGGGCAGGAGATAAGGATTCCTTTGACGAGATTTTTACCTTTCTGACAATTCTGGGACATGCGTGAGTTTTTCCATTCCTTTTTTCCTTATGTTTCTCCTCAATTAGGAGAGTTTCATGGACGTGTTTTTTTCCCGAGCCATCACATCCTTTAAAAATAAAAGCAGTGTCGCCGTTTTGAATTTTTCATGAAAATATTTCATTCGCTTAATAAAGCAGTTAACCGAGAGGGATTATTAGCTTTCGACAAAATAAAACTTCGCCACGCTCTATGATCCGCTTTCATAAAATATCCCCATCTGGGCCCAGAAAATGGGACTTCGGGGCATAAATAATTCTTCCTTAAAGTTGACATAATTTAAATGCCGAAGGTAAAAAGTAACCGCGGTATTCAGTGGGAGAAATTAATTCGTTAGGTGTTCGGCCGAGTTCCTCACTGAAATTTAACATTGGTAAAACGAGAGATGTTCAATTTTCCCGAAAAATTCTTAGAAAAGATAGCCAATTTTCAGGACCTATTTTTGAAAATATTTTTCCGCCGGTGGCAAAAATACCGAGGCGATTCTGAACACTTTTCACAACACAGCCAATAGTCGTTTTTCCCCTGTTTCCTTTTAGCTTATCGCATTACTGCTCAACTAACCAACAACTTCGTGATGCCTTCGAGCATTCGCACGTTTCCATAATTAAAAGACCCGGCTCGATGTTTGTCCGGGCCCGAAACCTCTCAGAGTTTTGGCAGAATCTCCCGCGGTTTCGATATCTCTGATTCCGATCAGCACTCGCTACGACATATGTCAAAAGTATAATTCGTTTGCGTAGGCGATTGAATGTGAGTCCGAGACGGAAAGAAGGGAAGAGAGAGAGAGAGAGAGAGAGAGAGAACATTAAGGAAAGTATAAAAAAAAATCTGACAGATTCAAGTTCTGAATTCCGATAGTGCAGAATCTCATTTGATTTTCCAAGATTATTTTCCGAAACATTTAAAAAACAGCAAAATTTAAATTTAAATGCTTGAGAACCTTTAAAGAAAAACATTTTGTCACATCAGATTGTTCCAACTCATTCAAACTGACCTAATTGTTATACTAAAATAAAATCTTTAGGACCCCCGAATACATAATGAATTTTTTATGAAAGAATCAATGGGATCTGTTCGCGTTTGAATTTTAGATTATAATTAACCAGGCTCATAAATTAATAATTAGAGACTAAAGGGGTCATTAAAAATTACATATATTTTAAATTAGCTTTTAACCAAAAAAAACCCGAAAAGCCTTTTATACCTTTGGCAAAATTAAGCAAAATAATTTAGGTTTGAAATTTATGTAGCCCTGAGAATATTTTAAGAAGTTTTACTTCTTTAAGAATTTTTCCCAATAAATTTATTTGCGGTCAAATTTTAACTACACACTTTTTCCGAATTGTTATTGAAACTCAAATTCATTATATAACTTTAATATCATTAATTAATTATTTTGTTCACGATTCTACTGACAAGTACACACTGTTAAATAGATATTGAAATGTCGCACGTGATAAATATTCAAGCCGGCTGTTCCAAATGTGCACCGCCGCGGACTTTTATTTTCCACCGTTTAAACCCTCGCGAATGAATTTTAAAAAATTTCCAAAATCGGTACCTTGCATCAGAGAAGTACTCCGTTGCATCCGAAACTGAGTATCCCTCCTCCCCTGATGATACCTCGAACTCCTGGCTGTCTTTTCCACGTGGTGCGACATCAACCCACTCGGGGGCAACATTTCCCTCTCGTTTTAATATGAGGCTGAAAATTTTCTATTGAACGGTTTGACTTCCTTGGGAAAACCTCTCCGAACGCGGAACATTCACAACTGTCAAAAATGAGCCACGTGGTAAAAAAATCGATAGGGAAACGTCAATGAACCTACACATCACGCAAAGCTACGGCACAAACACAACTAAACAGTAAACATTAAACAAAGTCCCCGGCCAGACTAGACGACCTCGGAACGGTGTGCAGAAGTGGCGGGAAACATCCCGAACAGAAACGGACCAATCGCGTCGAAATGTTTCTCTTTCGTCATCAAAACGTCGCAATCTAAAATGACCGCGAACGGGGAAAGGCGAACAACGACCGGGACGCTCTATTCGGCCCGTTGGAAACCGTTTAATGAGCCTACTAATGTTACAAAATGACAGATCCTGTCGCCCGAAGCATCTTTTCTCCGGTTATCCTAAAATGAATCCTCGTTCGCCCGAATGGAATGCCCTTATCCGATGCTTATTATCATTCCTCGAAAACTCGAACACATGCAAATTCGACATGATGTAAAATGATATCATTCTAATCGGGAGAGAACCGTTCTATTACTTTTTATCACTTTCGGACAAATCGAAGATGCCTTCTTTTTTTTCTTTTTACACTTTTTTTACGGCCGAATGTTTTCATCGAGTGTCTGCCTTGGTTGACAGCTCTAACTCAATGTTAAAACATTTCGCAATTATTCAGTGATAATAATTCGCACTTAAATACATAAAAAAAAAATCATTTTCTATATTTGAATTCGGTCTATCTATAACTGAACAAACCTCCCCGTTTAAATATCATATTTAATGGATAGGCGATAAAATCCTTTTTAAAAATGCATAAATTGAAGATAAATTTATCCGAATTACTAAAAATAAAAAATCAAAAATCCTAAAGTGGCATCTCTTTAAAACTTCAGCTCCACTCGAATATTAAAATGGACGGATTTCTACTCAAATCTCAAATTAATAAGCACTTTCGTCGAAATGTTTCCTTTTCGCAATTAAACATATTCGAGGGGCGGTTAAGAAAAACTTTTTCCGAGTTACCATTACAAAATATAAATAACAGAAACGAATCTTACGAAAATTTGTATAAATGAAAAAAAAAAAAGAAATTTCACACACGTACTGTGACATTCAGGAAACGGGTCCACATAATTGCTGACCGTTGCGTAAAACATTTGGCAAAAACTTATTTTCTTTTGAGAAAAATCTATTAATGCGAGACTGTGGGTAATAAAAATTGTCCGGCTTTAACCGGAACGGTTACGTGGGTTTTGGCTGTGGGGCGTAAGAGTGTCTCCACTTTTGATTTTTCTCAAAGCACAGAGAGGGCGGAAGGGGTTTGGATGTCATCGGTCACGCCGATGTAGGAACAGAAAAAGAAGAAAAAAAAAAAAGTTCGGAGCTCATCATTCTATCGAGAACTTGATCCTCCGAACCATTGCAAGCGTCGAGATTATTTTTAATCCTCTGCTCTAAATAGATCATTACTCACGTTGCAATTTTCACTGTCTATACTCCTCATTCCAACAAAAATACACTCGTTTACCTTTGTACATTTAAAATATACTCTACTTATTCATTTACAAATGCCTGAGAAGTGTTCAAAGAAATCTGTGACAGAATGGGAGATCCTAAACTTCCCTTCGTATCATTCCTGAGGTTTAAATTATTATCCCAATAATGATACGATTCACTCGTGGATACCCACGAATGAAATCACTGGAACCGCGAAGAAATTTATTAGACAACTTTTATTCAGCTAATCTTCTTCAAAAGTCATCCTTTGCAAAATGGGACTGTAATGCACACAAAGCCGGTTTACGAACTGCAGGTGTAAACACATTTAAACAGTGTTTTAAGCATGTCTGCCGTCACTTTTACTCAGTAATGAAATAGTCAAGGCCGGCGAAGAAATTAACCTATTGCAGTATCAATATAATTTTCCTTACGTCACGTGATTATTTCCCCAAGGACTCCCGCATTAAAGCTTTCCCCCGTCGTTCCGTTTAACCATTGCCGACTTTTCTTTCTGTTCTTTCTTCGTCCCCGTGTGCGTGTTTATTGTCTTAACAGAAAACATACGAAGCCCCCCGGTTTAAAACATTATATTTGCGACGCCGTATAACGTTTCCGGATTTATTTGGGGCTTGACATTTCTTTACTAAAAAGAAAAACAAAGCCAACGGTTATTGTAGTTGGCAGCTTTCATTGAATGGACGGATGTGACCCATGATCCTCTCTGTTTTGAGTTTTTATGAGAAACACATTTCTAAATCATAGGTGGATTCAAGCTTCGTATACCGTTGTGATTTTATTGTCACACATCCAACTGCTAAATCTGAATAAAATTATGTCAATCGAGCCACTTTTTCAAACTGTTCTAATCTGAGGAGTCGCTAATTAGAGAGGAATCACTGAAAGCTTTTAAATGAGGCACCGTTTAGCCGAAATAGGCTCTCAGGTAAACAATTTCGCAGATTAAGAAATTTATTATCATTGGAAATTTAATATTTCTTTTCTTAATTGTAATTTTGCATCCGATTTTCATGACGGATTAAACAATTTCAGTTTAGAACATATTTATGCGATAAGGATTAAATCTCTCCTCGAAAAGCTCTCGTTACTCGGAAGTCAATCCAACACTGGACCGGGACAATTAAAAGTTTTTTTAAAGTAGAGTTCATCAGTTTTAATTTTCGGCAGTTTTCACGATTTTAAGCGGTCAAGGGAAAAAACCTTTAACCTTAAAATCCGTAAGTGGGGCTTCCGAAGCCCGCGAACTCTGATAAAGTCTCGCATTTGAGTAAAACCCTAATGGCTTGAACTCTGTATTTCCTTCAATTTCTTTTTTTTAAACTTTCTGTCTGAGAAAAAAATTAAAACGACTAAAATATTTTTTTAAAAAATCGAAAATTTCACAAAACCTTAGTAATGCAATATGGTCATTTTGCCTATTTCCGCAATCATCTGAATGAATTTTTTTTACAACGGCTTGTGTGCGATTTATCTGCTCTTGTGACTTTAGAAATAACATGATAACAAATAAAAATGACGGAACTACAAATAATTGCCAACTTCATTTCCATTGTAATGTAGGAGGAATTGGTAGTGAAGATGACCATCGGTAATGGCTCATTTATTGCATAGAATTTCAATGCTTCAAAATTACTTTGATGTTAATAAGCCCATGACTGGTTATTGCATCATTTATTTCAGGAAAAATTTTATTTTTTGGGTAATATATTCCGCCAGACACCCTTAGTGGTCGCAGGATTCGCTCGACTGTGCAAAAAGAGTTGTGATCACATAAACTTTTTCCTGAAATTTTCTAAACGAGGGAGGTCTTAAAAAAATGACAGCATTCTACTTTCTCTGAGAATTATTAATTGCATCATATAATATTAAATTCCCCAATTTGGTAAACTCATTCGTGGACATACCGATGGTTAATTATTTAACCGGATGCTATTATCGGAGTAAAGACTTTTAAAGACAAGAATTATTTGTTTGAGCACCCTTTGACGAAATAAAAACCGAAGCACTAAACCAGCGATTGAAGACTGATAGCAAAACGAAGCAGTGTTAAAAATTTAAAGCGAAAAATACATAATTAACATTTAGTATTAATTAGCACCTCGTGTTTCTTGTAAAAACTCAATTTCAGATTTTACAATTTAAATTTTTATAATTAAAAGCCCTAACAACCTCAGCAGAAAAGAATATTATCTTAAAAATCACAAAACTGATAAGAAACCAGGGTAAAACAATCGTGAGCCTCACGTATTCTTGGTGATGACAACACTCATGCATTCAGGGTTAAAATCGGTCAACTTCCGAAAATCATTAAAAGACGCATTTTGAAACCACAGCATGACATTAGTGACCTTCCTGATAATGTCAGTCTGACGTCAATATGGTAAAGAACAACGGGCAAGAGTCACTGCTGACAAGACTATATAACTCAATTGGATTTGGAACCATAAGTTTGTTTAATCCCACCGCATTGCATTTAAATGCACTTTCCACAAAGAAAACAAGTGCAGTTTGACGAGCACACATTACAAAATTGAAAAAAAAAACTTCCCAAGGAGACATACTGTAACTGGGCCACCTATTAAGACTTTCCAGTGCTCGACTCGTTGTCAGAATCTTTTTAAAAATTTTGCCAAAAAATGATCCCTCATTTCCGGTATTCGACCTGTTGCCAAATATTTTAAAAACTTTGTTGATAACATGACAATTTACAGCAGGCCTTGTCTGGGGCATAATTTTTTTAAATCTGAATTTAAATAGGAAATCAAATTTTGACCTAATGAAAATAAGACGTGAAGAGTAAACAGTCCGGGTGAGAATTTTCAAAAAACAAGTTATAACAGCAGTACATGAAATCGTAAAGCATTTCATTAACACGATATTCTGTCGCCATCGGTCCCAAATCCTTATCTGTACTTAATTGTTTACCGACACATTTGAGGGCTTTCCTCCCTCCGACATCCTGACAAACTCCGTGAACCTCGATTGGGATAAATCAAAACCTTTATCCCAAGGTGACAAAGGTTTTATTGCTAACTCCACAACCTCTCACATAACCGCTTGACGATTACGCTGACTGCAAGCAGCCGATACATAATATCAAGTTCAAATTACTATACAGAGGTATTCACCCTTTGCGATTCGCCACAGCCAGTGACGTGCTTCCTCACATTACAATTGAAAATCTGTAAATGAGATGATCACTAGTTGTCTTCGGTTTTGTTTTTGTTGTTGTTGTTGAGCGGAGTAGTCATTTGTCGTTTCGCCGCCATTTTGATTTGTTCCTTCTGAAACCGAGAAAATATGAGAAAGAGGAAATGATGAGAAGGAAATTCAAATAGCTTTTTTAAATCCAATCCGCTTCTGATTATTGGAAGAGGTCATTCATGGACATGTGAAAGGATGTAAACTAATACGGCGTTAATATCTTTTCTTGGTCTTATTCAACCACAACATTAATTAAAAATTGTCACTTTATGAACACTTAAAACAAAATACGACGAAAATCTCAGCTAAACACGGGTGAAAAGAAGGCATAAGAAATAAAACTGTATCAGCGGAACACTTTTTATATATATACAAAATACAACAGACTGGAACGAACAAAATTTGTAAAGTTATACAGAATTTTTTCTCCCGTATAACAGAATACCGCGTAATCTCATTGCCAACCTCTTCATTCAGTCTAGGTCTAGGTGAATAAAACCGAAGAATGAATGAAGGCAAGAAAAATTTGGATAACATTCTAAGAACCCTTTTAACACGAAAACAAAGTCATTATTAAGAGGGAAATTTTCTTCACAAATAAATACTTTCATTCGATCATTTTCTGTTTTTTTCTCGGCCTCGTCATTCATTGTTCAATATGGAAACCAATTATCTTTTATTAAGCTTTTTAAAATAAATATTTAAGTATAAAAAGCAAATAATATCATACTTTATATAAAATATAAGCTTTGCTTTCGGGAGCTTACTCGTCTTTTTATAATTAGACAAATCGAGCTTTTTTCAGAAGTATTACGAATCGAATACCAAAATACCGGAAAAATCATCAGTCACATGATTATTTCTGAAAACCCGACACCCGACACAACTTTGCAACTGAAAAAGGTGTCGAAAATTATTAAATGTCAAGACGAAAACATCACCTTTTAAAAGAGAGGGCTGCAATGGGAGAAGTGCCAAAATTTTTCCTAGACACAATAATTATTGTCAGATATTTTTAAACTAAAAGCAGAGCGCAAAAACATAGCTCTGATTCAGACCCATAGCCAGTTGGGGTCAACGGATAATTTAACATTTAGATAGATTTCGACTCCGAAAATCGGGACCATTAATTAAAGAATTTAATTATAGAATCCCGCCACCCTTCTTCTGTGTATGCGAAATTCCTTCCCGCCCGAATAAACTTCCTATTTTTTATTTCACTCGAAATCTATCAAAGGAAACCGGAAAAAGGGTTTTCGCAGTGGCTTTTAATCTGCTGAACTCAGACTGGAATACATAATTTTCGATAATGAACGAACAAAAAAATTAAAAGGTGTCAAAAAATTATGTCAATTTGTGGTACTTCTGTTTTTTATGCAAAAAACTACTTTTGCTTTCCTTTTTGGCATCTCAACCGCAGGAGGTTCTTCAGTTTATCAGTGGTAGTTCAATTCAAAAAAAAAATTAATTTCACTGATTTAACGATTCTCGGGTTGGTGTCAGGTGACAAACACAATACAAAGGATGCTTCCATCGTCAGCAATAGACGTTATTTACCAGGAAAAGGAGTAAACTCCATAAAGCATTGCTATTCCAACGGCGTGCATGTCAGAATTTAGCAAAGTAAGACGAAACGTGGGCAACAAGAGACAGAGCTTTTTTTGTTTTTCACAAGTGTATCGAGATATCTTTCATTTCAGCTTTAGAATATAGAGGAACTAATTCGACACACGTTTGTCAACAACTCATTTTTTTAAACGGCAACAAAAAAACTAAAAAAGAATTTTTTTAGGGGCTTAAAAAATATTAATGTTTCCAAATCTTTTCAAAGACGTCGAATTCCCAAATTCGCAGTATTTCCAAAGGATGCTAATATATAACATGTAATTATTATTCTCTATTTTTAATTTAGCCGGCTGAGTTTTTTTTTCTTAAATCAAAAACACAATTTCTTTGAAAATCAAAAATACAATTTTTTCCATTGATCCTTCTGTCCGAAAATAAATATTTTGGCATTTAGAATTTCTTTTATTTTAGAAACATTGTCAATTTTTTTCTAATTAGTTAATGCGGGCAAAGCTTGCCAAACAAAGGACCTCCAAGCGCCAGTTATAATTAAAACATCCTTTAGTAATTCTTAAGTGCCATTTTTTTAAAAAATAAAGAAGTTAATAAAATGCGGCATTGGGGTAAACCAAGTTATTTTCAAAATGCACATTATTTTTAATTTATAACGTCAAAATTAGAATCAAACCTAAAATGCAATTAATTAACAATGAAATAAGACATTAAAAAAAAAACACTCCAAGATTTTAACTTGCCTCGAGTAACTTCGTAAAATTATATAATAAAAAAAAATAATAAATAGTTATATTTTCCTCGTTGTCAACTTACTGTTTTTAATATAAAGCCAAATTAACACAATGTTCATAAAATGCGATTTTACATGCAGAATACAATAACAATACCCATAAATTACAGAACCCAAAAATTAATTAAATTATGTAAAATTAATAAAAAACAGAATAAATGATTAAAATGTGTAATAAAACATGAAAAAAATAATTTTTTCCTCTTCAAGTATATAGCGCCTTCACGATTAACATCTCGGCGTTAACTGTAATCACAATTATCTGATTAAAAATTATCTGTAATTTTAATTGATATCTGATGAAAAAAAATAACTGCCGGATAAATAAATAAGTAGTAGGCCAGGGAGTTATTCTCGAATTTCAATTTTCCTTCGAAAATATTTAAAGCCAATAAGAACTCAATCATACATCAAAAAAAAAATGTATATTTCACCATCTCAATGGGATTCCGAATGTATTCTTTGGCATTCACCGATAAACATCATTCACTTACCGTGCTATTAATAATAATAAATATTTTCTAAAATATAATTATATTTTAACGAAACCTGTTTTCTTGCATAACTAGTTTCGCGTTGAAACCAGTAACTGACTATAGAATATTATAAAGAGCTCTCTAAAATCTTAATTGCTCCGAATATAGTCAACTGTATTCAATTATATTACATAAACTTCAATTATATAAAGCTAATATTTTTGTGATAAACCGGCTGATAAAAGCAATAATCGAAACACCGAATTACTGGTGATCACTTGCTTCTTTAATTTTTAGAATTTTCATTCTCACGTTTGCTGAGATGAGTTTTCCGAATGAAAACTATGTACCACAAAGTTCTTCCTACAAAGAGACAGAATTTGTTTCTTGGTGTTAAACATCAGCAAACAGTGACACGATAGATTCTTCATCAGTCAAATACCATAAATGCTGATTAAATTTATCTAAAGCGGGCTCTGATATGCTTTCATCAATTTTTTCGTAAGCCTTCCTGGATTTCAAATAAAAAAAAAAAAAACTACAAATCCTGATATAATGCTCTTACTGCTTAGCTAAGTCGGAGTCTGGCCTGATGCAGTAGGTTACGATAAATGGGCAGATATCAAACACTGACGCATTTTAAATTTGGCATTTTCGGGAATTAACGCTTCCACCAAACTTGGTTAATTTTTAGTCATATCTTCGTCCAAATAACAGAGAAACTCAGCCGACTGTTGATGGCCATCTCGAACTATTTCCTTACACAATTCAGTATGGTAAAGCTCAAATATTATCAATGTCGGACGGCCGGTACAAAGTTCAAACAAAATGTAAGGCAGTGGAAAACAGTTTTTCTCTGAAGCAGATATTTTTTAAGAATTATCACTCCAGGTATTTAGTAACGTTTCAAATAGTGGAAAATTTTCATAACTATAGAAAAACATTTCCGTTTTTATTTTCAGTCACTCAACACTGGCAATAGTTTATTATCACAGTGACACCGTCACTTTGTTTTCAGCATCAACCATTCATTCTGTTTTTTTTTCTCTGAACATTCTTTTCATTGAGGACTTATCGAAAAGGTCACAATTACGTTCAAATACCTGAACGGGAAACATCGAGATAAGCACATAATCCCTCATTCTTAACCGAAACCTATCTAGTTTTGCAACTAATTTTGGAGTAATGTAATCATGCTGTCTAAGTGCTTTATTAGTTCTGGGAAGTGTTTCCTCGATCACGATGTATAAATCTACGTTTGCATTAAGTGTGATGATTTGTAAGATGATATCGGAGAAGTCGCGGAGAAATATTTAGCAGCCCATTCTGCTTCTTCAACTAATCCTGAAGCGCATTCTTTTATCATCCACCTTTTTGTCCATTCCTACTACGTGACCGGGTCAACGAGACTTATATTTGACACTGCAAGAAAGCTCTATTTTCATATATTTTTATTAATTAAACTGGCGTGTGCAATGTCAAGCAAGCTGTCTAAGTTCTTGACAGACTCTTGTCGGCGCTGTCGTAATGACTATTTTATAATTATGTTTTTTTGCAAGTCTTTAACAAAAAAACGTTCTGATTCTGAAGTATGAGTCTTTTTCTATTACAAAATATATTTACGGATAGAAACATTTTTATTACAATCAATATTGTAAAAGGAATTGGCATAACTTCCGACAGAGGCTCACGTTCATTTTACCCAAAGTGCTAACACGCCTTGATGCAAGTCGGCACAGATTTCAGCAGCAGTACAGACCAGACACAGGCAGTTTTAGTTACGATATAGCTTAGACTATAAATTAAGCGGGTATGCTTCAAAAAAAAGGGGCACTGCTGTTTAAGCGGACGAAAATCTTGAGTAATACTTGCGAATTAAGTTCTGGGAAGAAAAGAAATACACTTCAGAACAAAACAAACTTTAAGGTTCGCGATTTTGAGACTGGAGGGCAACAAATTTAAAAATTTATATTTGGCATATGATAATAAGCGGTCCGAGAATATTCATCAAAAACATTCTGACAAATGATTTTGACGACTGGAAATGCAACCGCTGCAACATATTACAATTTCCGAATGAAAGCTTTTTTTTTTATAAGCATTATGATGGCGGGTTCAGTGAAACCATTTGAAGCAGCTTCTAAATGGATGTATGAATTACTTTGAGAAAAACCAGTTCAGTTTTCTTACAGCAAATATTTGAACCATTATTGCCGGTAAAGGCAGAATTCCACAACCAATGAAGGACCACGCCTTTTAAAAATTATTATCTAAGGATTCCTGTATTTATTATTTTTTTGCCTGTGAATATTTCTTATCTCCTCGCCTTTCAAAAAGATAAATAAAAGTTACACTTTATCAAAACAAGATAAAGGGAGGCTGTATATTTTTTTTTTAAACTCTTGCATTTTTAAAGCGAACCGTTTCCCAAAAGTTCGTCTGACTGAAATTATTTTTTATCCATGATTTCATAATCCTTTTTTTTTCGAACTGGGTGAGAACGGTACACACTATGAGAATAATTTGTCACGTTTTCATTCAGGTAATTTCGAAACTTAAATTAGATTAATGAGAAAAGTCGTACAAAAGTGATAGAAATATATTTTAACCGAACCCAAATTATTCGTTATTATTATTATTATTTAGGTAACATATTTGTAAGGATTTGGTGTAAGTATTTGCCTTAACCATTTAAGCATTTAAATGCTTAAGACAATGTAATCGTTGGAAAAGTCTCGTGTTAAATGAATTATCATGACATACAAATTCCTCTATTCCAGTGTCAACACCGAATGTGTGCTGACCATATAAATATAAAACTTAATAAGGGATTATATAAAAAGAAGTGATAACTTCTTTGTAAAGAAATGTCTCGATTTGCTGGAAATATAAAATGCACTAGACTTTCCGCTGTCGGGTCAATAAAAGAGGAATCGAAAAGAAAAGGAAAATCGGCCCATTCATGTTTAATCAAAAAATTTTCTTTCTCCATACATTTAGCATCACGTGACAATTGATGATTCTTGGATTGATAAATATTACGCCAAACATACGAATGGTTCTAATGTAGGTCACCAAATGACAGATTATTAACATTAATTAGAAAGAGATTGACGATATTCATTTACATGTTACTTTTTAAGGCCCCCTCCCTTTTTAAATGACCTATGTTGTAAAGGGACTTTTACAATACGTCCATCGCTTATTTTTATTTTATAAAACAATCGTATTTATTGGTGAATTAAAATTTCTAAGTCTATGAATTTTTATTAAATTCAAATCCCATCCACCATCTGACATTTATCAATTTTACTTGCGAAAGTAAAAGCAAATAGACTGAACTTTATACTGAAACGTAACACATGGGAATAATATAATCATTTTAGTTAATTTACTTTTTTCTTGAAAATTTTCTCTCAAATTACATTCACATTGGGAAAATCCAGTAAATACTAAGCTACTTAATAATTTAAGTTCTTATAAACTTTCACGTAAAATATTGGCTCAAAGAAATAATTAAATAACTCATATTTTTATCAGAATTTGAAATTACAATTACAATAAATGATTTTTCAGAAATTTAATGTAATGAAAATCAGATCAAAGTCAAACCCAAGAATTTTATTCCCCATTTGCACAGCAAAATGGCTATAATTTCAAATAAAAAGCTGCGTTTTTGAAGGCGTTTACACCCTTTGGTTTACACCTCTTGAATTTTCAAAAACTACGACGCAGTTCCTTTTACTGCTCTCCGAAGTTGGGAAAACATTAATTCGTGTTACGGGCACAGGAAAGAGGGTCAGGGACAAAATAAACATTCGAGTCATGAGACAATTTCCATTTTTTTAGTATAGCAACCCGGCAATTTAGTACAGCAATTACATTTTCGTATCATTGTAATTAACTTTAAACTTTTTTTTTTGTGTATGGGGAATTTCTTAGGGGACTAAAACTGTACCATTTATAGTGTGAAACTATTTTCTTTAGAAATTCATTTAAAGTACTCAATATATATAACTCTTTTAGAAATTTTTTTAAAGAGTTTCCTAATACCAATGTATAAACCCAAATCATTTCAAGGGCCAATTAAGTGTTAAGTGTTAAAACACATTTTCTTTAAGCTTTCTCAACAAATCACTAATTTGAAAATTTGCAAAATATAAAACTAATTGGGAGATCATCATAAAAAAAATTACTACATTTTATAATGCATTTACGATAGTCTTTTTTATATGAAAAAGATAATTTTATTACTTACATTCCATCTGCCTTGTGAAAATAATATATAAATCAGAACATAAAATTTTATTAGTTGCAACATTTATTACTATGTTGAATTTTTAAAGATTTTTCATTGTATAATATTGCCGGCACAATTTTAAAAATTTCAAGTTTATAATTTTTGATATCACATCAATAGATATGATAACTAATAAAAAAGTTGGCAATAAGTGGTCAAAATATCTAATAAAAGGAGCTTAAATTACTCCAGATATATAAAAATGAAACTTAAATTGTACAGGTTCCAAAAAAACCATTTTCATATTTTTTTATGACAAAATAAAAAAATTAATAATTGTTTGTTTTTATTTATCTTGAAACATTGAATTAAAATCAACCATTCAGTTAATGTAAATTATACTGAGTAATTTTATTAACTGAAAGAGTTAAATTTATATATGTAGATTCAATAAAGAAGCTCTTTTTTAATAAGAAACTTAAAAAATTTGTTTTAGAAACAACAGTTAGTTGTTTATTTATAAAAATTATCTATACTAAGATAAATTAGTGCTCTTTTTGATTGCTATGAATGGCAATTAACTGATTGTATACATCTTATGATAAAAATTCAATGAACAAATCAAAAAGTTCTCGCCTTATCGACATTTATGAAAGTAATTACAACTAAAAAAACGTAATTTTTCATTAAAAAATCTTTGCCTGAAATTTCCAAACAATGTCAACACATACACGGCGGGAACTTTTCCATCTCCGGGTTTCCAAAAACTTATTAAATATTCAAATCACTTACTTTAATATACTATGATAGTGATCGGATCCGTCTCATTCTTGATCCAAAGTCTGTGCTTATTCAGAATATCGAGTCATATTTTGAAGTTTTAAAGGATCAGCAACCTTCATCTGAAAAAATTACTTGCGGGACAACAACACGCGGCATAACCTAACCAGGTCGAAAATAACCACAAGATTAATTACTTCACGTTAATACCGTAAATATCACCTTTCCAGTTTACATCAACAACAACAATGATATGACTTTGAAATGAATCTTCTCGTGAAGCAAGGCTTTCCTACCGGATTTACTCTTAAAAATTGAAAAAATACTCTAACACGACAACATGACTATGCGTTGGTCCGCCACTCAGTTAGTTGTTTTAATTAGTTACAAAACCCGCCTGTAGGGGCGAACCTGTTGCTTTTAAAAAACGTCAACTTTTTATTCGATGAGTCGTTTAAACTCTTAAATTTTCTTTATATTACATTAATTTTTTTAATTTAATTATCTGAGTTTTTTTTTAAAAGAGTGCTTATTCCAAGTTATTTGTTCAAATTTTAAGTGAATAAGAAATTATCTTACTAATGAGAGAAAGTTTCATAAAATTCGTTTAAAATTTTTGAAATTTTGGGTCAAAAATATACTTGACTTTTGATATACTCGCTTATTTTGTAAAAAATATATATATTTAATAAATTATATTTGGTGGTGGTTTTTTCTTTAAAATTTATTCGAGACTTCAGAATCCCTTGCCATATGGAGAGATTTAATAATTATTCAGTTTTTTTTGTTTATAATTTTTTTTACTTCCCAAGTATTTATAATCAGCAATGCGGAAATATATGAGTCAGAGTTTTTTATGTAATCGTATAGGTTATAATTAATTAATTTTTATTCATCTAATGGTAAGCCTTCATTGAAAAATTTTAAGTTATGGAAATTAGATCTCACTGTAGAATTTTATACATATTTTATGAGGTACGAAAATTAAATTCAATGGAGAAAAACATAAGAAGGAAAAAGCGGATTAATCATTTGTATAATTAATATTATAATAAATAATAATTATTAATAATAAATAAATAATATAATAAAATAAATAAAATATAAAAATGACTATAAATAATAATAAAATGTAATAAAAAATAAACAAATATAAATAAATATATAAAATAAATAATATAATAAATAAATTATAATAAATAAATTTGAAAATAATAAATTAGTAATTTCTCCCCGATTTTCCATAAAATACATTCTCCATTTGAAAAAGACAGTTGGGAATATTTTCCCGCCTTTCTGATGGTTTGAATCTCACGTCGGAAAAAAGAAGTGTCTTATGATCTTATGCAAGAGTTGATTCATTTCCTGTTGGACCACTTCTCATATCCCCGTCAAAAATATTATTTTTTCTGTCGTCGAAGCCGATGTTCACGGAAAAGACACCGTTGTTTTGGCTCGAAACCGTGTGGCATTCGTTGGGCACCTCCCACAGACGACCCAACGCAGGTGCCATCTCATGTAAATTAATGGGATGCTTTCACACGCGCCCATATGTAGATGTCACATCATTACTGGCAACTCCATTCATATCATCGACGACATATTCCTGTTACTTAAATTTGATTTTTATGAATGGTTAATGATTTTCACATCGGGAAAAATATAACATTTATATATTATGGGAAACAAATTACGTTTATGATTTTGAAATAATGCTGCACGAGAAAAATTATAAAAAAATTAAATGTATAAATAAACGTATAAAAATTATTATTAAATACATAAAAAATTATATATACAAAAATTAAATATTTGTAAAAGAAACTGCATATAAAAATTAACGTTATATAGGTTAGTAAAAAAAAGATTGTTAAAAGATTTGCTGGAATTATTCCTTTATTAATAAATAATTCATTAAAGCTAATAACACAATAGGTGCATAATAGTTATATTGACATAATGCAGGATAGAATTTTAAAAAAGTTTCTCTTTAATTTTTGGTCGAGATACCGTCAAAGTCAAAAGTTTTCACCCGACAGTTTTTGTAAAAAATACTTTTGTATCGCATATATTAAGTATATAATTCAGTAGTCTTTTTATCTAAAGAAAAGTTTATCCTGTATTATGTTAAAGTATGGACAAAAGTAAACAACATTTACTAAACAATCATTACAAAAATCATATTTGAAAAGAATTATAATACACCGAATCTTTGTGTCTTCATAATAATATGCTAATGATTTATAATTAAAGTATAAAAAATTTGGTTAAAATAAGCATAAATTTTTAATTTTTTAACTTTTAAAAAAAGAGATCTAGGGCCTCTTTACCTGAGACTAAAATTAATAAACTCTTTCATAACCTAAAGTGGTTTTGACAAAGTCATAAACACTGTTTGATTTCATCAAAACAAAAAAAAAAATGATCAAAACTACCTTTAACACTTTGGTGTAAACAAAACTGCAGGGAAAAATCAGAAAAGTTTTTTTTTTATTTATAATGCAAACAGAATTTTAAAAATTTTTTTTGTTACATTTCATAATTACAAGATAATATGCGATTATAATATATATTTTTGAATTTACAAATACGATTCATTTCTGCTGAATATCACCACATCAATATTTCTGCTCCTAAGACAGAATATTTTTTCTGGACTAGCCCAGACGAAAAGTTTTACTACAAAACTCCACATAAGTATTTTCCCAAACCCGATCGTCGTTAAATCGTTTGGGAAATGCTCTTGCCATTTAAAACCATCACTATAATTCATTCAAACAATGACCAATGTGAAATTAATAGTAAACATTGAATAAGTAATTTACTAAAATTAATTTTTTTCCGGTTTAAAAATTTTTTTGGGTAACTTAATAAAGCAGGAATTAAAAACCTCTAAAAATCAACAACTGAACATATGGGGCACTATTTTTCTGAAAGTATATTTTTTCAAGAAAATTTAGCTTCGCTGAAAGTTTTAACGGGAGTTATTCTCCTGCTGATTTTCAACGGTACTTTTTTCGGTGTTTAAACTTTCTTAAAGTACAAGTTTTCTTCTTTTTTTTTCAACGTATTTTTTATTTAGTTAAGGACCTTCTAAAAGTATACTTCTTCCTGGTGGTTGCATCTTTTAATAAGAAGAGAAAACTGATTAATGAAATGAAAAAGCAAGAGGTAAAAATTGTAAGACATTAAAACCCTGCAATTGACTTTTTAACCAGAATTTGCATTTCAGTTACAACACTCCATAAATCACAACTTTTTATGTTTTTTAATACAATTGAAATAAATTATCATCCTAAACCTTCTAAACTTGTTTCAATAAGTTCAAATACATGAGGGTTATGTAGATTATAAAAGATTATAATTTTTTTGAATCAAATGTTCAGAGTGATTTCAAAGAGAGAATCTGCATTGTTGTAAAGAGGAAGGTTATCATCTAAGAAAGTTTTTAAACAAACAGAGCTGCATATTGAAGAAAATTTACACTTTTTGCTAAGCCATTTTTAGCAGTGTAATAAATTTTATTTTAATTTGTAAAGCAGTATTTCATTTATAAAACTGGCAATAGTTTGGCAATAAATTTATCCTGTATCACTGAATTTAGCTTTCTGCTTTTACTACTGCATATAATCTGATAGGGAGCTGCATGTGCAAAATTTTTAAAAATATATTCCTCATTTTTGAAACTCAGCATAAAATTATTGAAAACAGTCTATCAAAAAAGAAAGTAAAAAACAAAGAGTTTTAAACTCGGGATAAAATCAATCAAACCGTTGAATAAATCAATTATCTCCAGACATACGAACACTGTATGCTCCTGAAAATGAAATAACTGTATACCATTTACATACAAATTATAATGGAGACATTATTGACATAAATAAACATCTAGTGCTGAGGCCTGGGCAGGGAAGATGAGGCCAAGCCTCACACAGAGCAGGGAGTGAGGCGGGCCATCTCCTAACAGCAACCACCTCCTTGCATACCACCTTGGGTTCCTGAAGGTAGATTTGGATTAGTTGGTGAGTGCTGAGGACCAATTTTTATGCCATTTGCCTGAAATTTAGTTTATCATTTATCAGTACATTATAAGTGACTTTCAACTTTAAGGAAATATATTATTAAAAAAAGAATTACCTCATTGTTAATGTCGAAAACCCCCTCTTGTATTTTTTCATAAATTTCCTTAGCAGTATTTATAAAAGCTTCTTCTACATTTGTAGCAGTCTTGGCAGAAGTTTCCATAAAGATTAAGCCATGCTCTCTTGCAAAGGCTTCACCCTCTTCTTTCTTCACTTCCCTTTTAATTTCTAAATCACTGAAATAATTTACAAATTAAAAATGTTAAAAGCATAAATATATTTTAGTAATTATTTCATTTAAATTTTAAAAAGTTTTAAGTTAAAATACCAATTATGTAAATAATTATTATTATATAATAACTGCTTTTATTTTTTTAGTAAATATTTTTGTATGAATTCGACTTAAAACTGAACTTTTACTTTGTGGTTTTAAAAAGTGCTTTTGTTCGAGTTTTTGCATTATTGATGAACATTTAATTTCATCATAATTATTATTGCATGAAAGAACCTATAAGACCATCCAATAACTTTTATTACATTTTTTTCTTAATTAACAATAATTAGAGTCATGGTTCAGATATCTGATTTTGTTTGAATTTAAAATTAAACAATTAAATGTGTGGCTTAACTCAGATACTGGTGAACGTTATATTCTGCTTTTGAACAATAAAGTTTACAGCAAGAAACTGAGTACATAAAATAGCAATGTTGAATTGTTTCTAACATTTTTGTATTGTACGCTTTTAAAAATACATTTTATGTACTAATCAATTATGTGGTTATTGATTATTTTGGTTTCTCAGACTCTGACATCCAAAATAAAGAGGTTATTGGCATTGTTTTGTTTGAGAAATCACAGAATCACAGAATCTTCTGCCATAATTTACAACTACACAGCAAAACCATTCCCAACTGTGGTGAGAAGAGCAGTGGAATAGGGGAGTAAAATGCATCTATAACCCTTCATTGATTTTAATGGCCCCAGTATGTCTGACACCAAATGTCTTACCTTTTATTTCCAATAAGCATTATCACCATATTTGAATTGGAATGTTGTCTGGCATCATCCAGCCAAGAAGTGAGATGATTGAAGGTTTCCCTTCTTGTGATGTCATACACCAAGAGAGCCCCTGCTGCCCCCCTATAATATGACCTGGTTATTGATCGAAAAGCTTCCTGACCTGCTGTATCCCAGATTTGTAATTTTATTTGTTTTCCATCAATTGTGATCATTCGAGCTCCAAACTCCACACCTGTGATGGAACAGGAACAATAATTGCTTAATAAAAGATTATATTACAAAACAAAATGAAACAACTGATTTGTTATCTACATGGAGACAAAGGAGATTATTTTATTGTGTTTACTTTACAGAATAAGAGTAGAAGGCTCAAATTCAGAAGAAAGAACCCTGTTTAACTGACTTATTATAATGAATGGGGGCAATTTTATATAAAAATATTGGCCATAAAAACTGATATAAAAAAACTGACATACCTATGGTCAAATCATGAACAGGTTGAAATCTTTTGTCTGTGAATTGTAAAAGTAGACATGATTTACCTACACCTGAAAAATAAAACCAATAATATAAGTCTAGGAAATATTTCCATGATATCATGAAAGATGAATCAACACAAAAAACTAGTGTAGGGGAAAAAACGGCTATGTTTATATGTTGCCTGTTATCTATACTCCACTGTCATTCTTATTGACATACACAATGGCTAATTACACCCTTGCAGAAAGGGGTAGCATATTGAGTTCTAAATGGACTTACCTGTGTCACCTATTATGATATACTTAAATAAATATGCATACGACATCTCGAATTATTTAAATATGAAATACAAGAACAGAAATGAAACACAAAGGCTTTACTTTGAAACGTAGAAAACTACTATTTTTTTATGAAGGAGCAGTAGAATTATAACAATTCAGCCAACATAAAAAAATAAAACATCTCTTTCAATCGACCGCATCGAGCAGGGAAATCAATTGCGCCCTCCCGACGCAATGTGTTTGTGTCTGTGCGTTTGGGTAGTTTTATCAGTAATTAAATGTGTTTAAAGACTTTTTCGGTAATTGCAGGCGTCGTAAAAGACTGATTAGTTTTCGTCCATGTTAACATGAATCAACAATGCCAACTATGGATGGGCTCAGTAAGTGAAGTGAAATTTTTTCAAATAGCGTTGCTTTAACCCAACCTGGTTGCTCTTTAATTCGTACTAAATTCCCAAAAAACGTATTCGTTCTCATCAATGCAGTGTGATTAAAAAGCATATAAAGCCAAGTGAAATTTTAATATGTCACCTTATATTTCTTTAAATGTTTGAATGTTTCAGTTGGAATCTTATATGACAGAAAGTTTTCTTATGAACGCATTTGTAAAAATGGGAGAATCCCCTACGGCCATCAAAATTATGAGAAATAGACTCACAGGAGAGCAAGCTGGGTATTGCTTTGTTCACTTTGCATCAGATGAAGTAGCAAGGACAGTAATGCATAAGTTAAACGGAAAAGTTATTCCTAATTCCTCTCCACCTGTTAGATTTAAACTTAATCACGCTGGCCCTAATAATAGACCAGTTGTTGGTCAAGATAAAGAATATTCCCTTTGGGTTGGTGATCTTAGTCCTGATATAGATGACTACACTTTGTATAAATGCTTTGCCTCAAGGTATTCCTCAATTAGGACTGCCAAAGGTGAGTAATATGTTTTAGGCCTGAAAGCCTTTTATAAGAGGAAAGCGAGTCATGTTATCTTATTATCTTCTGTAGTTGTCCTTGATTCAGCTGGCTTTAGTAAAGGCTATGCCTTTATACGCTTTGCTTCTGAAGAGGAACAAAAAAATTGTTGTATTCAAATGAATGGGTTTAAAGGTTTGGGATCAAGACCAATAAAAGTAAGCGGAGCTGTGCCAAAAACCCCTTGGAAAAATAAAGAGTAAGTCATTTTATATATATCAAAATATTACATAAATGGTGTTTAAAATTGAAAAAGATTTTTCTTACTTTATAATAATATTTTCAGCGCCCCTGGAACAGCCACCACAACAACCACTACAGCGACTACTACGACTACAACCAGTGCCACAACGGAGACCACTGCAACAGCTTATGATTATACTGCTGCTCAGTCTTATTACGATCCAACAGCATGGCAAACTTACTCCTGGCCACAGAGCTATTATGACACCCAGGATCACTCAGTTCTTACACATTCTGAGTATCTCACTGATTCATTAAATGATCTGGAACTTGTGGGTAAGTTAAAATACTTATTTCATACAGTTACTAATCTACCTTTTATTGTGTGGGTTTGTAAGTTAAAATTCACATGGAGAGTTTATAGAAACACAGATTTAAAAGAGTATATTTAGGAAAATAGATGTTCAAACCAAAATTCTTCTAAATTTTAAATAAATGAGTTGTTAAAAAAATTTCTTTCAGATCATTACACACCAATAGATGTTGATGAATTAAATCATGAAGCTATAAGTAAAGACTATGATTTGTGGGATGCAATAGAAAGTTCAAAATGGACCCCAGTTGATATAATACTGTAATATTTAAGTAAAATTTTGATTCTAATGCAGAGGTGTTACTGGTTTGGCAAAAATAAGTGTCAGTTGTCATAAAGTTTTTAAGTTCAAAGTCAATTAAGAAAAAAAATGGTGCTGTTTCATTCTCAGTGACCGGGTTTTATTTAATTAGTGAGTGTACTTGTTTTTAATGACCTTCACTGGAGCTCTACACTTTTTATGGACAAATTTTGTGTATTAAATTCTGACATATTTTCTATTTTAAGTTAAAAAGTAATAGTTATTCCAGTTTTTAATTTTAAACAGGAAATTACGAAAGTAAAATAAATATTTTGTCACTTCAAAATTAGTTTCCAATTAAGACAAAGAGAATTCAGTGTAAGAATTCAATAGGAAATTTCTTTTAATTAGTTTCCTATTAAGAACTATGCAACCTAGTACTTTTAATTATAAAAAAAAAAACAATGTGTAGTAACTGCCAAAGTTATACAATTCTAAACTTAGTTAACTTTATGTGCAACAAAACAGTTCTCTGTCATTAGAAAACAAAAACAATATGAATTTTTTTTTAATAAGTGAAGTTTAATTTTAATTGCTTTGTGTGTTATAGACTGTAATTTCATTTTCATAATATATAAGTAAAAACTAAATTGCACAAGGAAATAAAGTTATTAAAAAAAATAAATAGCTTCTGTTAAATTATTTTCCTTTGATTATGGCACAATTATTAGTTAATTTAGTGATAAAATAGTGTGTAAACATTTATCGAAAATAATTTATTAAAATGTTTAGCATATCAAAAAATATAAGATAAAGCATTTCTTTCCAGTTTCATTTCTATTTGCGTTAAAAAAAATTATAAATTGAGGATTTTATTAAAAATTTCAACTTATCAAAAAGATAAAATTTAGAGCAGTACTGTTTTCAAAATAGAAATTGCAAAAATTCATATGAAAAGTGTCAGTTCATTTAAATTTCAAAACATTCTCTTATTTGTAGTTTTGACAGAGGTTTTCTCGTTATTTATGTGCTGATTTATTCAAGTAATTTAGGTTTGACTTCGACGAATTAGTGGTCATACAGCCTCTCTTCAATTAAAATTTCAGGTATGTTGTTTTTGTTTATGTAAAGATGTTTCTTAGTGGGTTCATAAAATATTTGCATGAAATCTGGTGGAATTGGTGTAAAATACTTTTGGTTATCTGTCCTTTCGAAAATGGTCTATTTATATTTTTCACTTTGATTTAATTGGATTAAATTTGGAAAAATCTAATTTTCAGCCCCATTTGTGAATAATATTTATAGGTGAAAATAAAAAACTGTATAAAAAACCCTTATTTCAGTAAAGTTCAGCTCTTACTAATTGCTTAGAAGATTAAACTTCCGTCAATCTCACGTTAATTTAATCTTAAAAAGTAAAATCCTACAAAAGAATTTTTTAATTCTTTAATTAATGAAGTTCAGTAAGTACTTTTACTGGCGAGGAATTAATTCTCATAGATTAACAGAAGCTGTGGCTTCTTACTTATCTTAAATCTCTTCCTGAATGGGTAATTTATAATTCCAAATCCCGTTGTGTTTCATATTTCAAGCAAAATTTAAATGATTTTGCTTAGAACCTCTTGCTCATTTAATTGCCATTTAATTTATCTTCCACCCCCCCTTTTTAAAAAAAAAAAAGCAATTCAGTAGTATTGCAATAAAATCCTTCTCTGTCATTCTTCACATTCATCGTCTGATTTATTGGGGATTTCGTGTTTGATTCATGACTGATTCCTCTGATTGTTTTGCCAAATCAAAAGCAAAAGTTTTTGGATTTGGAAAAGTTTAAAAAATTTTTTCCCCAGCATCTTTATGATTCAGCCGTCATCTTGCATTAGTTTTGGGGGGATCATTTTATTTTTCCATAAAAAGAAACTCCCCATTTTAGGTGTCTAAGTTTATTTTTAATTTAATTTTATTATAATTTTATAAGGTCTGCAGTTTTTTATTTCTTTTGGTTTAAATGCATAAAAAATCGAGGGCGTTGAAAATCATTTTCGTGACAGTTGAGGAATATAATTAAGAAGAATGAAAGTCAGACTTAAACAATAACCTGCATTTGGATCTGCATTTCAAAGTACACTTTTTGAAGTTTAAAAAAAAAAAAGTAAAAAAAATAAAACATGACCTGGAAACACAAACAAAAAAAAAATATCCTTTAAATAAAAAGGATCAGAAAAGCTTTTTCCAGATTTGTGTAAGCGATAATTTAAAAAAATGGCTTTTACTATTGCAAACGTCAGAGAAGTAGGAATTGAATTAATTTGGATGAGAAAATTTTTTAAACTAGCTTTGGGAGCAGCCTGCGAGTAATTTGAAAAATACGAGTTCGCATAAGTCAAAAATAAATTATACTACATTATTTTATTTGGGAGAGCAATTTTAATGGAGGAAGGAGGAACAGAAGCTGACATACTGCGAATTACACCCATTTTATTTTTTTTATCATATTGTCAACCCTTTTATTTCAGCTAAAAAAAATATTTTTTGAAATTCAGACTTTAAGCCAGGGAAACCTGGACTCGGGAGAATATTACGATTCGAAACAAGGTTTTTATTATTTTACCTTATTACTCTGTCGGTGGTGATATTAATACTATTTTTTTTCCGTTTCGGCCTATCTATGGACCATTTCAACAGCCTTTCTGCTTTCTATTTCTTCTCTTTCTTCTGAGCCTTCCTCTTTGCCCAATATTCCTTCATTCTTTTACTGTGTTCTTCTTTTCGCTCTGTGGTACACTTTTTCCCTGTTTTTCTCTTTTCCGTTTCTGCGAACTTGTGGTCTTTGATTTTATTTCATTTTCGGCCATCTGTAGTTCCACTAGATCTCTTTCTACTTGTTTCCACCAGTCTCCTTTGGTTTTCTTCTTGCTGAAGTAGGAGAAGATCTGGTTGGTAATTCTCTCTGGGTGCATTCTTCTTAGATGGGCATAGAAGGCGATTCGTCTTTTTCTAATGATATCTGTCACCTTGTGTGTTTTGGTGTTCAGCTCATGGTTGTGTCGCCGGCGATACTTATTATTCTCTATTTTTGGACCCAGGATTTTTCTGAGTATCTTATAATATCAATACTATATTATATTCAAAAGTAATATAATAAATTTTTAGGAAAACCAAATAACATTTTATGAAAATCGTTACGTTATTCATATTCCGTATTAGAAAAGGAATGTTTAGGGTTTGTGAGAATACTTATCTAAACACCCATTAGTGTCAATTTGGTCTTTATAAATTGTATAAGCGTATTATAAGTAAAAAAAAATTTCAGCTTGGATATACTCGAATTTTTTACACCGTGCTCCCTTTCTTATGGTTTTAATATTAATACTTTAAAACCTGATTATATAAATTTTTTCCATCCGTGAACTTTGCACTAACTTCTTTATAAAGTGGATAATTTGATACTTTTTCGAAAAACATTTCCAGTCTTAATACCTGATATGAATTCGAAAATTTGAAACTTCCGAATAAGTTTTTTTTGTTATTTTTCCTCTATTTTTGCTTCTCCGAAAAGTTTTCTCGGTTAAAACTTGGCCCGAAAAAAAAATAATGCGCTATTTTTTATACTGAGAGAAAAAGTGTAATAAGCAGTTCTTTTCTACCTTCTTTAAACCCCATCAGCTGTAATTTTTCATAAGCAAACTTCTTTTGTTGATGACAATAAAAAAATCCTCCATTGTTTTCTGCCTTTTTTTCGTCTTAAGCCATGAATTGATAGGAGTTATCTTCTTTTTATCACTGTTACCTAATTCGCTTTTAATCTTTTAAAAATTAAAAAGTTAGCGTTAAATAAAATTATAAAATATTTTAGAGTTTTTTTTAATTTCGTAAGCGTATTGATATAGTTTTCCTCTGATTATTGGTTATAAAATGCGAATGATAAATTAAATTTTCTATACTAAAACCTGGGATTCCTAACTTCATATCTCAGATCAAATATAGTTGGCGACCTGAAATTAATTTTCAAAAACGAGGGAAAAAAAGATTATCTTGATTTGAAAGGATTCATATTTTTTGAAAATTATTTCTTTGTCTCGGTAAGAAAGAAGGGAAAAAGCAACGATTTAAAATTAAGAAAGAAATAAGATGAAGAAGAGAGGAAAGAATGAAAAAATTTTTATTTAGTTTGGCTTTTTCAATGGGAATACCACATTTTCAATTTATTTTATTTCCGGGACAATATTTCTCTTGATTTTGCATCAGATCTTCTTTCGTGATCGGGATGAATTTTTTCATTTCACTCGAATACAAATTCGAAAGCACGAAAAATAATTTATCGTCAAATTAAACATCCGTCTCTTCCCTCCCCCCCCTCCCAACTTTTCTTCTCTTGAAAGTTCCCAACACCAAAAGATATCAATCAGAAAAGTTGCAAAGAGTAACACAAAAAATAAAATGATGTTAGCTCGAGTAGAAATAGTAGTTATTTTTCCGTAAAACGATTTAAAGGGATCTAATGCACCCCCCAATTAATTAAACTTTTACCGCGATTGCCAAGTAGGCGTTGCATGAGCTTTTATTCAGTAGGTGTAGTTAAAGGAGCTTTTGGCAAGATTCCTAACTCCCGTCTTTCCTTTAAATAGAGCTTTGCGGGGAAAATTTAAAGCAAATATTTAAAACTAAAGTTCTTAAAAGATTGACAGTTCGAGCATACGTTTCCTTACATAACACACTTTCATTATTATGGTAGAGTTGAAGAGCAAGAAGATGGTATAAATACTGCAAACCATGCCGATTCGGTTGAAACAATAAATTACTTTCTTGATCTTCCAACACACTCAGATAATATCATTAAAATCTATTTTTTAAACTCCAAACTTTGTATTCGAACTGTACTTTGCAAATTGTAAGCAGTGTAATTCCATAATTTAAAAAAATGCGCACTGAAGTAATAATTTTAAACAGCGAATCTTAAAAAAAAGAAAAATTTTTTTATGCCTTATTAAAATTGAACAAATGAAAAGCGAATCAAATTTTTATTTGCCCTTTTTAAGACCGGAAAAAACAAGACGAGCTTTTGCCCGAGGCTATTAAGAATAACGGAGATAAAAAAAAACAGCAGAACCGAAAAAAAAAGAGAAACCTGAGAACGTTTTAGAAAACCTTATTTTTTTCACAAATATATACTATAAAGTAAAAAACGAATGACACTTAGTGTAGCGATAATTCTACTTTCTTATAAAATTATAGTTTGACCGAAAAAAAGAGTCAAACAGAATTAAAGATGGATGTTCGGTTTCAAAGTAGATAATAAAAGAAAAAAAATTTTGTAGTGAAGGAAAAAGATTTTGAAAATGCAAAGAAAGTTTCCCGATTTCTTTCGAGCTTTAATTTTCAAATCACCAATAGAAAGTCTATTTTTAAAGTGAAGCCATCAAAGGGTGCAATAAGGTTTTATGATTTAACTTTTCTCTTTATACGAGAATCATATTCATATCAATTACAGTAATAAACTCATTATTAAAAGAAGTTAAGCGAAATTCAATTCGTAATACTGAGAATTGTCATTCCCGAACTGTGTTATCTCGCGAAGAAGTTTAATTTCAGAAATATGGAAGATGAAGTTTTTTTTTTATTCAAAAAAGAAATGATTGGAAGCTGAAATGGGGTTTTGCACTGCGGATTACCTTCAAACTGTGGTCTTCAGGCGCCTAAGGGTGAGAGCTATTCGAATTTCACGGAGCAGATCTTCGGAATTTTTACCAGGATTGATATTTCAGAAGTTATAACGCATCTGTTGAAGATTAAATGTAAGCTTCCTTTTTTTTTTAATTTATGAAGCACTTCCTTTTCATTTTATTAGAAATTGTTATTTTGAGATTCAAATGGTTATATTGTAAAAAGCTGACGTGGAGTTTCCTTAACTGAAGAAAGCTTTTAATTTTAATAACTTCCCTTCCAGATTTCTGACTTATATTAAGCTGATTAACTTTTATATATTATAAAAACGCAAAATTGAAGATTTTGGGGATATGTCATTCTTCCGGTTCTGAAAAGCAGATAAAAAGAAGGAAGATTCGTTCATTTTTGTTGTTTTCGTCGGAACTAGAGCTTTCGAAAAAAAAAATTAGAGAATTCAAAATTCACTAAATCAAAAATACTTCTAATTTCTGTCTTCGGTGTCATCGGGAAAAATATCAGATTTTTATATTTTTTTGACAATTCATAATTTACGATCCCTTAATTCAGTGATGGCCAAACTTTTATAATTTGCGGGCCAATTTAAGTTTGGTGTAATTTCGCGGGATATAACGTATGCGAAAATTAAATAGGGGGTTTTAAAATTACTTTTTACTCTTTTACCATTTTCCCCTTTTATCTTTTTCTCTTTTTCTCATTTTCTCATTTTCTCTTTCCTCTCATTTTCCTCTTCGCTTTTTCTCTTTTCTCTTTCTTCTCATTTTCTTCTTTTCTCATTTTCTCTTTCTCCTCATTTTCTCTTTCTCCTCATTTTCTCTTTCTCCTCATTTTCTCTTTCTCCTCATTTTCTCTTTCTCCTCATTTTCTCTTTCTCCTCATTTTCTCTTTCTCCTCATTTTCTCTTTTTCTCCTTTTCTTTTTTCCTCCTTTTCTCTTTCTTCTCATTTTCTTCTTTTCTCTTCGTTCCTGATCTCACGGCTATTGCCTTTACCTCTTTTTCCGTCTTTACCCTTTTTACATTTTTATGCAAGCAGTCCTTTTGACTTATATGACCGAATGGATTCGAAAGCATAAGCGTAAATTTAAAATTTTGCCGAAAGATAAGAAAGAATTTTAAACTGAAGTTGTTCTCCCATTGAAGGTTATTCTAATATTAGAATAACCCTTTATTTAAAATATTAAAATGAACCGAAATCACCAAATACATACGTGAATGTAGGAATAAAAGACCGGACCACATGCAACACCTTCACGGGCCGGATTTGGGCATCACTACCTTAATTTAATTGCAATCAAGTCCAATTTGAAAATTATTCTTGAATGAAACGGTTCTTTTATAAAGTAAAACTACAACGAAAAGAAAAATTTGATGAACACCCGACACACCCTTTGTCATGAAGTTTATCTGTAATCATCGTAAGTCTTTTGAGTATTGAAATTTTCCGCCGCTAAGGCACACGACAAAGTTATCTTGAGAGGAGAAAAGAAAAACGCATTTTCAGTTTTTTAAGGAGAAAAAAAAAGGGGTTGGACTGTCATTTATTCTCGAGTGCCACCGTTACATTATTGCCTTATTTTTCATTGAAACTCGTTCTCAGAAAAAGTTGTTAGATTTACGAAACACATGACGAAGTTAAAAAATCATAAATTTTGATACCGTCGTTGGGTGTTTCGAATCAGTAAAATTATTTCTCGCGGCAAATCATCCCTCAAGAGAGCGACAGGGGTAATTTCTTGGAATTCTAAGAAGAATAGAAAAAGAGTGGGTGAGAATGGATGTAAATGACATTCCACAGGGCGAGATTATATTGTGAGTTATAAGATTTTATAATGTATCGGTCTTAATTCTTCAACTGGAAAGCGACTTTTATTGGAACAAGCTAAACGTCTTTTTATATCTCAAGGGAACAGGAGTTGTTTAAGTTTTAGCGGCAGTGTTCGTTAATTATTGATCGTGTAACGCAATTTGCATTTTAGAAAAAATTCAAAGAGAGAAAAATACATTTGCTTTTAAGCTGTCAAATTAGAATTTCCCGAAATTATGAAACTTTCATATTTGGAGAATTTAACAAGTTTAGGAAAGGTAATCACAGTAAAAAATGAACAGGGGATTGAAGAGAAAATTTGAAAAGCTCGGGTGCCACCTTCCAACCCTTTTACTCCCGTATAAATTTAAGTGCTAAGCTCATTTTTAAACTTTTGACTTCTGGATCCCTTTTCCAGCTGTGTTTTCAAATCCTCAAAGACCGTAAAAAAAGCATTTGTTAAAGCACTTTACACTTTTAATCTTACCCCTCCTCCCCTTAGCCGTTCCGCCGGCTGCCTGATTTATTTAAATTTTCAAAAACGTTATCTTTTGTTGGTAAAAAGTTGTTTTCCTCTTTTTAATTATCCCGGTTTTATTACATCTTTCCATTATAAAATTTCCGGAAGCTGAAAAGAATGGCCACTTCAAATATTCGAAAGCTTTAATATTTCTCTGCCAGTCTAATTTTTAACTATATGAAGTTATTATTTATGAAGGTAATACAATGAGAAGGTTTTACTATGTAAATATTTATTCTAATTCCAGGGCAGAATGTCAAGAATCGGAGCGAAATCAGAGTTCATATCTATTCAAGAAATAATTTTATTTTGCACTCTTATAAAAAAGTATTTGAGGGAAATTTAAATTTTAATGCGGTTTTTCGTTTCTGTAAAAATACGAAACAAAAAGGTTTTACTCGAAACAGTTTTACGATAAACTCCGCTTTCGGGTGAATTGCATGACTCCTTTCCCTTTACTTCATGGCAGAAACATATAAAATAAAACTTGATAGGAGGGTGTAACATGTTTTCTTTAGTAAACATTAACTTGTGCTTTTCTTAGTCAACGGAGTTTCCAATTGGGGAACCCTTTTCTAGGTCGAAGCTTTAAGATTAAGGGTAGAATAATTCGGTCGAACGTAATTTCATTTTCTCATATTCACTGAAGCGATTCTATTCTTTGAAATTATTCGTATTTATTTAAATATAATAGCCAAATTTGGGTGTTTTATTTTTGTAAAAAAGCCTCCGGATCTAAAAAAAGTTTTTTTGTTGTTTCCCCAACTCAAAAACCTCAACATCACCTGGTCACATCCACACACATGCACGTGTAATCGCGGTGAGCCCTTTGTAATTAATCCAAGTCTTGGAAATTAAAACTTGATTGCGTTAGATGTATCCATTAAACTGTTGAATTCTACCCCTAACCGGTTTCCTCTGGGGTCAATTACTCGGCTCTGATTTATAACGAATTCTGCCAGGTGACACTCTTTTATAATGGTTTGATAATTGGGGAAAAAAATTTTTTTTATATTTGTTCATGAGAATTATTACTGCGAATGGGATGTTCGTAATGGCGACAGCTTTCGCCCTTTCGCTTTCGGTAGAAAGCACTGACCAGATAATGTTGAGATTACTGAAAACCGCTCACTTTTAAGAATAAATAAATTTAACTTTCCGCCGCTGTCCTTTAAATTTTTTGATTTCTTTTTAGCAGTCTTTTTTTTTAACAAAGTTTTGTCTTTTCCCTTTTTCGTTTCGAATACAAAATTATCAGAAGGAAAAAAAGGTTTTTAAAACCCTTTTCAGACTTTTTATTATTATTTTTTTTTTTTCAAAGGAAGCGAGTGTTCGCATCTCATTTTTTCATATTTTGAATTACTGAATTTTTTATCTTGCAAGGGTTTTTCACAAGTCTGTGTTTCTTGTGAGAGGACAATGTCAAAGTGACTGTAATTCGAGTTGTAAGTTTAGTAAAAAATCTCGATACGAGAGCTGAAATCTAAGACCCACCGTTATACAGGTAAGCTGCTAATTGCTTTCATTCGACGTTGTGAAAATTTTTTTTTATGTAAAACCCCCGAGATATAAAGTTTGAGAGCGCAGTTTTCTGAAAAGGGTGAGGGGAACTTTGTTTAAGAAATTATATATCTCCCAAAGGAACAAAAAACTCCCATCCCAACCCTGAAAATGGGGCGAATGGATGAAAAATAAGAAAAAGGGCTTAAGGTCGCGCCTATTTAGTATTACTCCACTGCTCTCGAGGTCCTTTCCCTTGTGTAACTGAAAGGAAGTTTCATTTAAAGGTCGGTGGTCAGTTTATCCTTTGACTCATAATCGGTTAAGTTTAGAAGAGAAATTGATGCTCAAGTTTATTTTCAGTTTGTTTGAGCCCCTTTTCCTCAAAGTCTCGTTTCTCAAGATAATATTTTGCAAGTTTATACAATAAAATCGATTGCCTTCCAAATAGAAAAAATACAAAAAGACTATAAAAAGACGTCAGACGAGTGAATTCTTTCGTGAGAAAATAAAAATAAAAACTCATAACATGCAGAGCAATGCCCCGGTTTGACAAATGACAAAGGAAAAGCGGGAAATATTAGAGAAAAAAGCAAACAATTTATAAAGTGTGAAAATATGAGGACGAAAAATAAGTTCATTAATCAACCGGGCTGACACAATTAAAGAGGTAATCGTAAAAAAGTAATCAGTCGGGGAAACGTGTTGAGAGAAATTTTTTTTCTTCCCTTTATACGAGTGAGCCATAAACGCAGTGGCATTTATCACCCCCCTGGCAAATAAATGCGTGCGAATTTCACAAAGTTCAGCATGAAATTGATATATCATGGCTAATTACGTTTTACTTAATGAAACAAATCAGGGAAAAATTATTTTTCAACTTCTCCCTCTCCTTTCATTTCCCCTTAAAATCTCCCCAATGGCGATTTCGCTTCACATATACAAAAAGTTACTTTTTAAATAATCTAATATTGCTTATTAAATAAATAAAGCAAAAGCTTTGAGATTTTATTATACTTTTAGTGCACACGCGAATATTTTATTTGCTTTTGGTCGATATTGATTTTAATTTATTTTGGTGTAACAGTTTTCTTAATCACATTATTGATGAAATATTTATTGGGGAATTTAATTTTTACTGAAGCAATTTATTAAATTTATTTTTCCTTTTTTTCATCCCCCTTTTACCCCAAAAAAAAGCTTTCGTTTTTGGTCACCGCCCTCGACTGACTTATCCTTAGAAAGTATACAATGAATTTGTATGGTCACTCCTGCCTTTCTCCTTCAGTTTATCAAGACAGGTTAAATAGAGTTTTGAAATTATTGCTTTAAAAAATGAAAGAACTGGAAGAAAACAAGTGGATTAGAACCTCAACTCGGATTATCCTCTCTATGAGAAAAAGTTGGGCTTATTTTACCTTTTTTTTTCTTCTTCCCGTTTGAGTCCCCTAATAAGATTTTTTACCTGTTTGCAATTTAAAGGGAAGCATACGCAGCCAAACTGTTCTCATACGAACCCCCAAAACCCTTTCTTATTTCCTTTTCCTCCGTTTCTCTTCTGTAACAGGGTACGATGTTAGTTTTGATTTTGGGATTCAACCCCTGCATTTCCCGATCAGATTTCCCTTCGCGGTCAAGGATAGTTCTCGCATTTCAATCCTCTACAGCAGGAAAAGTCTGTCGAATAAACTTTGAGGAAACTCAAAACCGACTCCTTAGGTTCAAAACAGAAAATGAATAAATGGTTTCTGAAATCTGATTAATGAAAAAAAAAAAAATTTCCAGAGGACACAATATGAAACCGGTCAACCGCATTGTATGAGCAACCCCAGAGGTCTTTCTATAGTGGAGGTTAAAAATGGCGACGAATGTGGAAGTTTTTTTTTTATTGGAGTTGAATCTCTCACCACTGAAGACATTTTCGATTATGAGAGAATTCGACGAACTCGAAATCGGGAGGGATAATGATTTGAACGAGTTTTAAAGGGATGAGTTTTTAAAAAAGGGAAAGTTCGATTTTAGAAAAATTTTTTTATATTGAATTTTACTGAAGGTGAAGAGGAACGGTTGTTCCTGAAAAAAGCCAGAGGGGTAATTGAAATAGAAAAGGAGAGGATTTCTATTACACTTTTTTAGAAAAAATGAAATTATGTTTTTAAATATTTACATCATACAACTCTACATAAAGTGTAAAATAAAAAGACAACAATCAGCAATCGGATTCTTTTTTTTATGGAACACCGAACGCTTTTATATTTTCCCGAGGAAAACGTGGAAGAAAATAATGAAAACTGAAAATTATTTCTAAATTTTCGAAAATTAAATGCACAAGGGGTTGCAAAAAGGCACACAGGGATGCAAGTTTGGATGGATGATTACCAAAAATCACTTATTTTGGTTCTGTTAGTATTTCGACTCTGTTCTAAAAAACATCAACGCTACCCTTCTGACAATTTCATCTAAAAGTTTGGAGAAAAGTCCCTCAGATATACATTGCATAATAATAATATATTTGTTACAGCCTTTATTACGCCGACGGCATTAAATGCCAAATAATTGACATAGTTTGAAAATTACAAAAGTTACAAAATTTCGAACAAAATTACAATCATAATAACAAAGGTTGAGAGTTACAAGAAAGAATTCACTGTTCTCTCCCGTTTTATTCACCAAGGATGAAGCTTCTAGTCTTGAGGATTTCGTTAATGCAGATGTAATTGTTCTTCAATTTTCTCCTCTCGCAGGTGTCCGACAGGAGGTGTTCTAATATCTATTATATTATTCACATCAGATAGATGATCGTAAACAGATATAAATTAAGTTGTCATAAACATAAATACTGTACAAATTATACTGGCAAGCATAATTACTGACTAAGCACAAACCTGAAAAAATAAGAAATAAAACAGTTCCTAACAAAGTTTAAAAATGAAAGAACCTGAAATACAAAAGGAGAAAAGAGTATTGTAATTCTAACACCCAGATGCCCCTAATTAGTCTCACATAAAATTCTTCCGGACTAATTTGGCAGCATTGCGTCCATAAAATAAATCGTTTTATGGCCCGTCGAGGCTTTGGTGATTCATTGCAGGGCAAACCGGTTTCTTTTTCATTTCTTCCCAAACGGAGGAAAAATTCAAACACAGAATGTCTGATCCTCCTCTCACAAATGGAAGCTTAACACCCCGACATTATTCACGAGACGCGAAAGGAAAAGTGTTTTTTATCCACCGGATACCGGTTCGGTGTAAAATGTCTTCGGCTTGTCCAGATAAAATGGGAGGAGAGCCGGTCCGGCTTGAAAATTATTGTGCATTCACTTTCAGTTGAACATATTTGGCTTCCTTTCGTTTCCTGTGGGCGTGGGTTAGGGCCGGAAACACGGAGAACCCGTGTCACCAGTCCACGAGTTATGCGACTGCAAATTTATACATTCAAATTAAAAAAAAAAACAAAATTTTTTTTTCCCAAAGAGGGTGGACTGGAGGAGGGTGAGTTTGGAAAAGCGTCATAATTTTCTTTTATTGCTTTCGGCTTTTGAAAAATGTATTGAAAAAATTTTCATTTTTGAAATCGTTAATTTCCAAATGGCTGAGGTCGAGAAGGATGGGGTCGTCATTAAATTTTTTCTTTTTCACGTGAATTCCCGTGAAAATTTGTGGGAATAAAAAAAAGAAAAATCCACCGTAAATTGTTGCCCATTTTGGTTGCTTTTATTAAATTATTTGGAATCATGGAATGCCTAATAATGTCAGAACCCAATGAGAATTGTTGTATTTTTTTTTAATGGCCGCTGTCAGTCATTTTTTTCAACAGGTTCAGGTTCCGAAAACAGGTATATTTATTTGTAAAATTCCAGAAGCAGTTTTACACTCTCGTAAGTCAGTTTTCGAAAAGAAACGTCATCGGTCAAATTTTCCTTGAGCTTTTTTTTCTAGAAAGCAAGTGTATACATGTCCAAAGGCATTATTTATCGAACCCTCGCTGAAAGCTTTGATTTCTTAAGTAAAATCTTCACCTTCCTTGGTATTTCATCCGTCTGAGTTGAAGCAAAAGCTCTTTTCTTTTATTTAAAAAGTCTGCGGTTTTATGTTTCCGATACTTTCTTAAACCTGGGACGGAATTGAAAAGGGATTATTTGGTTTCCGTCTGTGCTGGAAAATGTCCAAGAAAATCAGTGCAAAAAGCTGAGAGGTTCTTTCGAAAGATAATTCACTTGAAAGATGAGTCTTGATGACTTTGAGGTGAAAATACTTGCTTATCCTCATGGCAACAACCCCGATTTCTTTAGGGCGCCAACAAGAGCCTTAGGGAAAAGAGCCTACAGACGTTATGTTTTCTCAACTCTTATTTCCTTAATGCAATAGTTATGACGTGAACCATCTTCCTTAATCTGTTGAACAATGGTATAGATTAGGTGGTTGGGTCTGCCAATCCCTGAGACAGGAAGATGGAAAATTGTGTCCCCTCTGCAAGGAAGGAGATGATCCGTGGCATTGTATAGGGGGCTGCAAGGCCACATAAACATTAAGACAGCAGTTAGAATTACAAGTGGAGACTGGAAACACTAGTTAAAACTAAAGACAGTACGACAGTGGTTTCCAACCTGTGGGGCGCTGTTGCAAGGGGAGCGTATAGCTGTTTCCAAAATATCATTTTCGAATACAAACCAAAAATATATATTCTTTTTTTGTTCTGTTATTATATTTTTACATAGTATTGTATATTATTTTGTAGCCCATTAAATAAATTATAATATCAGTTGAGTATTTATGAAATTTGATTTTTACATAAATTAACGGGACGCAACAATATTTTTTTTCTAAAAGGGGCACCGGTATAAAAAGGTTGGAAACCACTGCGGTGCGATTCATAATAGATTAGGATTCTATTTAAATAAAATGAGATAAAAAAGGGGTAATAACCCCCGGCCAGCATTAGGATAAGGATAGGTTACGACTATATTTATTTATCTTTTTAGTTATTTACTTATTTATGTATTTGTATATTCATATATTTATACAGCTATTTATTTACTTATTTTTTTTTATACTTTACCTTTAAATTATTAATTTTAACCCTTTCAACTTATTTATTTAGCCGCTTAGATTCCTCGTTATTTATTGTATTTTTTTTGACTGTTTTTGTTTATTTTATGTTTATATTTATTTACCTGTTTTGTACCTGGGCTGTTTACACACATTGTAATTTGTATGTAAATATTCTGGCTGTAAATTTAAATTTAAATTTTTTTGTAAACCACGAAAGGGGAACGAAAACAATATTTATATATATCTGCTGAACAAAATGAAAAGCAAACCACTGGTGAAACGCAGTTATATAAAAGCTCAACGACATCACTTGGTGATAACACCCAAACAAAGCATCCATTAGGGCAGAAAAGCAAATTAGAGTTTTATTGACAATTTGAAATTTGAAATTTTAGGACTAAACTTTTTCCTTTTCAACATAACACTATGGAATTGCCTCCATTTCGATCAGAGCGACAGTGAGGGCACATAAAAATAATGCGGTCGTTTCGAAAGAAACTGCGACCGGCTTTTAAAACCCGAATAAAAGGCGAGTACCGTATTTGTATGATTATTTATTGGCTTTTGGATGCGCTTACAGACCCCCGAGACCATCCCATTTTCAGTGGTTCCGATAATTCCGGCCAACTGGTTCTTTGTTTTAATTCGGTCGCCTTCTTAATAATTAATTATTTGGGAAATTTATGAAATGTTTAAATGAACCAAAATAAACCATAAATATAAATCAGTATTTTATTTATTAAACTATTAATATTAAACCGCAAACTCTATGTCAAAGAATCGTGAACAGAAGCCTTTTTATGGAAGTTTTATGTTTTTTAGAATCGGAATTATAAATCCTGGAAAATTCAAACTCGGGGATGAAAGTACATTAAAAAAAGAGAAAGCTTTTCCCGAATCTCAGAGAGAGAGTAAAATTAGGATAAGGTCAAGAAGTTCGTAATGGTGACGTCAGTTTTCTTTGATAAGATGATAAGACCATCTATTGGATTTTTTTCAAAACCAGACGTTTTTTCGGGGTGAATTACCCCATACGGCGCATAATAAGAAAGTTTGGTTTCTTCAATTTAAATAAAAAAGCTCGGTTTTGCCTATTCAGCCCACGATTGTATTAGGACATTAAACTTTTCAGTGACAATGAACTCCGCGACTTAATTTTTAGGAAAAGTAAAAAATGTTGTGAAGTTGAAAAGAAAGGAGGCCGATGTTTTATGGGGAAATTTCGCCGAGGGCGTTGTTGTGAAACTCCGAAAAACTTCTCGTAATAAATGCCTAATACCTAAAACTGGGGAAAACCCATTTTAGAGAAATTAATGACATTTTCAAAAGTAAAATTTTCTCAGCTTCTTTTTTGTATAAAGGAGAAAAAGGTCTTCATTATCTCTCAGAGCTCATCTCATTCATTAAGACATTAAATAAAAGTGTGCAATTTAAACTTGCATTCAATTTATTCTCCTCCTTCACCCGCCTCTTCTCTCCACCTTTAGTCTTCATCAAAGTTTTCACTTTTTTAATTATAATAATTTTCACTTTACTGTCCGCGATTTCCTTCCTGACATCTCTACATGGCGTCTCCGACTCGATCGCTATTTCTGGAAAAAATTTATACAAAAAAATCCGACATCGTCTTTATATATTTCCAATATTTTTTATACCTCTAAAAATTAACCCTTTGCGGTGGTATAAAATTTGTGTATGGGTATCTATTGGTCGGAATTAATTTCTTTGGAAAGAGCAGGGATACATATACATAATATTCACTAATATTTAGTCATATTTTAACAAGAGATTAATTACCGTTAAGATTAATTCTAATTAAAAAAAATTAAAATTATTTATTATTATTATTATTTTATTATACTGTATTAATTAATTATAATTATTACTTAAGTCTAATTACTGCTAAATACAATTTATAAAATATTCTTTGGAATTTTGTTATGTTCAAAAGACGACATCTCTTGCACAACTTTTGTTTAGATTAAATTTTGTTATCTCCAATCGATGGATTGTATAAATATTAGTTGATGAAAAGGTTTAATAGAAATTGAGGAAAAGTTTAAACTGATATAGGAATTCATACAGTATAAGACATACAGTATGCTACAGTAACTAATTCACCGTATTAGTTCGTGAATAGGTTCGTCAGGCATTAAGGTTCTCTTAAAAAAAGTACAAACTGATAGAGGAATGAATATAGAGAATGAATATAGAGAGTAAATATAGAGAATGAATATGGAAAATGAATATAGAGAAAGAATATAGAGAATGAATAGAGAATAAATATAGAGTGAATACAGAGAATGGATACAGAGGAATGCATACAGTATAAGATTCTTGTGTGGTGGCTGAGAGTAGACATACGACCGCAAAAGGGTTAAGTTTGTGTAAGCAAAACATGGGAAAGAAAACTTATGTATTTTAAAAAACCGCAAAGCAAAAACAAAAGTCATTGAACTTTACTAATCTGAATAAATAAATAAAACACAAAAACTGTGTTAAGAATAAGAATTATATTTTTGAATTATAATCATTTATAATTTTGGGTTTTTCGTTTAATTTATTTTGCCTAAAAGAAAGAAAAAGTGCCAAAAAGATTGATTATAAGAAGCTGGCAAATTAAATTCATTTCCGAAGACACAATTTTAAAGTGAACTTCTCACAAGAGGAAACGAGGGGGGGGGGGGGAAAGAGTTTCAATCTTACGAAATTCCAAAATGAAATTAAAAATTTTGGTTTTTGTTCTTTTCTCTCGGGGGTAGAAAACGGGTCATCAAATTTTCATGAAGACCTCAAAGGTTTTTCATATAAATTTATGGGGACCGTCCATTTCTTCTGAGCCATTTCTTTCCGAAGGGAAACTTCCCCCGAAGAAATCCTCAACGCCCTGGGAAGGAAATTCTATTTCATATAAATTCATAAAATGTGACACGGGAGAGTAATGAGCTGAAGACGTCCCTTTCGCAATTAGAATTTCGGCTGATGGCGGAGCGGATTTTTTCAATAAATTACCCGCTTTTATCTCCATTTTACATCATCTCCGGTTTCTTCAGCGCTCAGCATTCCCTCTCGCAGATTCCCACACTTTTTAGATAAATATTGAGCCGTCGTTTTCATTCATAAGTTCCAAATGTAATTGATTGAATTTTACCATTTTTTAAACGGTCTTATATTATTATTAAACGGTTTTATTTAACTTGGTTTTCGTGTCTGTCTGTCTGTTTGTCTGTCTGTCGTGTCGTCGTCGTTTTATGTCTGTCGTTCTGTCTGTCTGTTGAAACGGTTTTATTAAATTTGGTTTTCGTGTCTGTCAGTCTGTCTGTCTGTCTGCAAAGACCGAGAATCAAAACTTTGAAGCGATATTTGACCCGTTTCCCTCGAACCGATTTCTTTCAAATTTTGCACACACTTTCGTTTTGGTTGACTATTCAAATTTATGCAATTATTTTTTAAATTAGTGCTCAGGTAAAAATATAAAAAAATAAAGAAAATTCCCGAAGCCTAATTAATTGCTCAACTTAGGAGTCCTTAAAGGAGATAACCTTATCTCAGGCCAATGAATGAGCGCATTGTAAGTATATTCTGCTATCACTTTACAACTCAGATAAAAATAATAATAACATTGCTACCCTCTGCAGTTTTTATCCGGAGTTTTTACTCCACACACAGTGCTTTTTAGTTTTAAGTTTTTTTTTGTAAAAGTAATAGAAATAACGTAAAACTAAAAAGTAAAAAATAAATAAAAAACAAAAAAATATTTTTAAAGTTAAACGGTTTCATTTAAAGTGCACTAAAAATTAAAAAAACAATTTGTGATCAATTTTTTTGTGTATAAAACCGTGGGGCGTTATACAGTATAAAAACTGTACAGGTTGCAGAACATAAACCGTTTAACTTTAAAAATATTTTTAAATTTTTTTTAGCGTTGTTTGTGGTATATAATCGTAATTGCATTTGATTCCCTGCTAGTATTTCTTCTCCACTGTTTTGTCTGGTGGTATTATAACATCCTAAAATAGAGCTTCTCAACCTGTGAAAGAATCAAAAAAAGAACAATAAAATTTTTTAAAGGATTTAAGTGGAAATAAAAAATTATTTTTAACTGTTTTTACAGTCAATAAATTATTACCGTTTTGGGGTGGAAGAGGGAGAACGAAGGATTTTATATTCTTATATCGAATTGGGTCACGGGTGTTGAAAAGTTGAAAAACACTGATAATAAAAAGAGAGAGGAGATTGTCTCGGTAAGGGACAGAGGAAACCTTCGGAAAATTTTTTTTACTCTCCGAAAACAAAACAGAGCGCGTTTAAATTAGTTAAATTGCCGCAAAAAATGCGAGCAGGGCGGCCTAAATTACGAACGCATAAATTTTCCAGCAATATTCACATTTTATAACCGATGAAAAGTTTTCTTCTGTTGAATATTTAACTCCCGATTTAAGACCTTTTTTAAATCTCGAGGAAAAAAAAAATTTTCCAAGTTTTCCCCTTTTCTTCAGAAACCATACAGGCTTGTCAAAAACCTCACAAAACTTTTTCCCTTTTTTTTTAATGACGCCATCAAGTGTACCCTGATAAAATTCTCGTTGTTATTCAGTGAGCGAATCCTGACAGATTTATCATTGCCATTTCCTTACTTTTCACCTAGAGTTCTATATCCGCCCTGCATTCCCTCGTCCTGCCTTCCAAGAATTTTAATGCTCTGATAACTCTGCTCTTGTTTTTTCTCTCTTTAACCTTCGCTAACCCTCTTCTCATTTGGATCATTTTTTAAAGTCTCACTTCACGTGTCACCGCTCGATTCTTGGTTTAATGACTTATAACTGACTCCGTTTTCGAAAAAGCTGAAACGATTTTTGAAAGCTTAAGTAATTTTTTGTCGCTTCTTTGCTTACTCGGAATGACGTCGTGTTTTTGAAATAAAGAACAAACATCTCAGCACTTTCAGCGATTAAAACTGGGTTGTGAAATGTTGTAACGATCGGACAAACATTTACCGGTCAGCAAAGTACTGATTTTGACGAAATGGGATTTTAATTTTAAAGTCTACGCTTTTACTGTACTTTTATGACTTAAAATTAGTTAAGTTTAATAATTAAAATCTCGAATTTTTGAATTATTAAGAGAAAAATTTAATCCCAATCCTCCTAATTTAATGGGTAATTTCCAATTTTTTAAAAGTGAATTAAACAAGTAAAAGCTTATCAAGCGAATTAATTAGTCATTTGAGAAAATTAAAGAACCAAGAAAATCTGTTACAGAGCTGAGGGGAAAGGGTTGTTTTCTTCTTTCTGGTTTTTCCATTGACTTAAGCGGTGGGAGTGGGAGGACAAAGCTAAAATATTGCGCCTTATATTTAACTTACGGCAAACATTGTTTTCCGTGAATTTGTCTCTGTTAACCCTTTGCGGTCGTATGTATACTCTCAGCTACCACAGCAAGGA